>JAEQBA010002198.1:21618-40497 GCA_019434445.1 Phalangium opilio | reverse complement strand
ATCTGATTTATATAGCAAAAGATAGAATTAATTACTGTGAATTCAGAAATATCAAGCTTTTAATTCTCCGATTTCTAGTTATTTGGCATATGCATTTGAAAATGCTTCATATGAAATTATTTAAAATCCACTTTTAAAAGTTTTTAAGAAAGGCTACAACGTTTATTGTTTTTGACGTCACGCACGCGAGATGGTGCCACTCTCTCCGCTATCAAAGCATAGACAGAGCACGAGACGGGTATAGCTCGCGCTCGCGCTCGCTTGTATAGGTGTGCCCGTGTGATGTCATAAACCAACCGAACAAGCTGACAAGACAAAATGATTTATATATCGAAACTGAGTTTTCGTGATTTTCCAATGGATTTTAAAAATAGAAACTTTGGTTCAATTATATTAAAAACTTTATATTTTGAAAGTAGAGACTTGAAAGTGTAATATAATACCACTTTCGTGCTAAAATATGATATGAAATTGTAAATTCCCATACCTTTAATGGATGGTACTTTCAAGTCTGTTCCCGAGTAGTTCAGCCAACTATACGTATACCTTATACTGCAAATAATAGGCGTGATGTTTCCCTGTTTATTGCGCTTCTTCCGGATAAAAAGTCAAGCAGGTACGTTAAAATGTTTGATTTAATCGAAGCTAAAGCATCACTACTCAATCTAACGTTCGCGCCTAAGACGTTTCAACTGGATTTCGAAATTTCTATGCTGAACGCAATTACTGTAAAATTTCCAACTTTTCAAGGATAGGCTGCTTTTTCCATTACACTCAAGCTATTTACCGCAAAGTGGTAGACGTTGGAATGAGGCCCGAGTATAACAACGTTCCTGGTGATCCTGAAATCAAGAGATTGGTCCGACGACTATCAGCGCTGCCTCTTGCGAAATCCGAAGAACTGGACAACGTGTGGGAATTAATTTACGAAACTAAACCATCTCACAATTCAAAAGTTCATGCTCTAATGTACTACTTCGTTGAAACCTGGCTAGATGACTTGGATGATAGGTTCGATAGAACAATATGGAATTACTGGGGGAACTGTGGACAGCGAACTCCGAATAATATGGAGGGATGGCATCATGCAATAAACAAGAGGGTGGGTCGCATACATCCAATATATTTGAATTAATTAAAGTTCTGAAAGAAGAAATAGTCAAGGTAGTGGACGATTTAAAACTTCTTCAGAATGGTAGGATTATCCGTAGGCCAACTGGACAAGCGTCTTGTCGAGCTCAAGTTAAGACTTCAAAATTCAGATTTAACTGGGATTGAATATCTAGACGCGGCTAGTCATTTGTAAAACATTGCGCCTGAAATAGTTATAACAAATGTATTTTATTGCGCCTGAAATAGTTATAACAAATGTATTTTACCTTGGTTTTACATTTATGTCAAATAAAGTTTTTTATGAATATGGTATATTAGAAAATCTCATTTTAATAAGTCGGCGAAATGAGTCCCATTTGGCGGCGAAATGAAAAGCGGCGAATCGGGACCGGACCGTGGCATAGGGGCTAGCCACCACCCTCCTATGCATTGTAAAAGAGTTAAAGGACCCACCTGTAAATAAGCCACAGGCTTAGTGTGGAAATGCCTTCATATTATTATTAATAAATGTAGTACAGCTGAATTAAAAAGTAAACACCAAATTTGAAATATTAATATCAAAAGATGGTACAGGAATATTGAGATGAGACAGAGCATATTTTCATTTAGAATTCAGCAAAAAGAAATTGTTATCGTTTTGTAAGAGATATTTTCATCGTACTCGGTTTATATTAACTTTGATAAGCTTATGGTCTTCGATTCAGATGTAATCGTCATTACTCGTTGCGTATAGTGTTTCAATTCAGATGCAATCTTCGTTACCCGTTCCATATAAACTCTCACTTGTATCATTCCAAAGAAAGAAGTTTATCTTAAATAATTAAGAAATATAACTTATATTAATTATTTTATTCGTCAGTATTTTATATTAACTATAGATAAGTCGATTTAAGAAAGTTTATTTCTAAAATAATTTTAAATATAGCTATTGTTAACGTTTCACTTTTAGCGAACACCTATTTCAGAACTTTTGAAAATTTAGGGTATATATGGCGATTGATTCACGTTAAGGAATTAAAAAATGCGCAATTGTGTGAACCTTTGGTGGAAGCCCAGCATGTTAAAATAATAGTAATCCTGTATTTAGAGTATCTCGAACTTTTTAGCCCAGAAGAGCTTATTTTTGGAATCATTCAAGATATCGCTATTTTTGAAAAGAAAAATACTCGAGCCGAACGTGAAACTAACGTAGAAATTATAGGTTATCTTAAAATCACCGCAAATACCCTGGAGCATGAATTCATTTACTAACATGAATGTCTTTCCGGCTTACCATACATCGCCTCTTACTCGGCAGAAGGAGGAGCCTATTTAAAAAAAAGATGTGGCGAACGGTAAGTAACGATAGCTGTTATATTTAAATCAGACGACGCGTTTTAACAGTAGGCATAGGCTTAGCAACGAAACTCCCGTGTTATAGGTTTATCGTGGTTTTAGGTGTTATATTTTAGTATTTGGTTTATTAATTTTGATGTTATCATAGATTTGTTGTTGTCAAGGCTTGCTCCAAAGTTTGGCCAAGGCTTACGTGTTCGGTTTTAGTTCTTACATTCAAGTCGTCAAATACGGTACGAGCACTCGATATAATGCTTTTACGAGTTCAAGTTCAGGATTACATTTTGTTGCCATTTTAAAATACTATCATGTTATGAGTTAAATGTTAACAACTAAATGACGTGAGTAAAACGACAACCAGATACAGATAGATTAACCAGTATCACAAAGAACTGTCTGCTTAATAATAAACGGTAAGACACGCCCGAAAGAACAAGAATTTCCGGTATGGTTCGTATTGGATATAAAATTTACGTCACACGAGTGGCGCGAAAATTTGGCTCCTCCTATCGCTTTTTGAGAGTGGACTACAGGGGAATGCTTAACATGGACACTCATGTTAGTAAATGAATTCATGCCTGGAGTGTTAACATTTGTTGAAAAGCAGTTCTCAGAGGTCGAATCAGACAATGACCTCAATCCTTACGCGATTATCGCGACTATTGTAGCGATATCAGAAACTTTCGAGGATATAAGCAGAATCTTAAAACAGCTAACGCACTTCCTGTTATCTAAATTACCTAATGGAATGCTTCTATTACTTGGCGTGCATTTATTATTTCGCCACGTTGAAACACAAAGTCGGGAAAGGATAAAATTACTATTTTTTTTCTGGGGTAAATTTAACCTGAAATGAAATTTTTCATCGATTTTAGCATTCATTATAGGCTGTATTATGCCTTATATCATATCGTGGTTTGGAACTCAGAATGAAATGCAAATTGCGAGACGGAGTAATGTTGGACAGCAATGCATTGATAAATACGGTTATTTTAACTTGTTGTCTTAGGACTAGGGGTATTGAAGTGAAAAGACTAGGGGTTAAAACTACCTTCCATCTTGCTTTTTGGCGCCTGCGCTTTAGTCTCTTTGTATCATGAGAGTGCGCGGAGACTGATGGCTAGTACGTCCCGATCCCGAGGGTTGGTAACTTTGGCAAGCCCCTTTTTTACGTTGAAAAGGTCTATTATCCCCCATCCTATCAAATCTACGTATATATAAAAGGCTAAGTGGGTGTAGTTATACGCGAGGGCAAAGCTATAAATCTTGTAAGATAAGATGGTAATCTGTTCACAATTATGACATTGTCTGACGCATGGATACCCCTAGTTACCGAGTCTGCAAATTACCCCATAAATATATTATGAATTTCAATGTATTAGAGATGGGGGAACGCGTCTAACCAGTCAACAGATCCGTATCATAAACCACGAACTAGCTCCAAATCAAATCTTTAAAATTGTTGATTATGCCGGAACCAGTAAAACATCGACTTTAGTCGAATACACCAAAAAAACGTCCGGGGCTAAAATTCTTGAACATTGGTTTCATTAGGTACTTAACGTTTATCACCCATTACCAATTTATTTGTTGCTTTTCATAACGAGGTACATTGTCATTATCGTAGGTCAGTTTGCGATCAAGCAATAACGATTTTCCTTCCTAATGTCGAATGTCGTACGGCGCATTCATTGGCTTATCGCGCAATTGACGTCGAGAACGTTTATAAATTCGAGATTGGTTCAATGAATCCCAAAGATTTGGAGAAATTAGATTTGAAAGGTCCTAAACATAGCGAAGGACTAAATCCTTATGCCGTTGAATTAGATCGCTATAGAGGAGCTGTTCTGACAACCTTCGAAACCTTTATTAATTCGGCTGATGAAAGACTCACCATTAAACAGGCTCCCAGTTCTTACAATGAAAAAGTAAGGAAATTGGTTTTTCACGACGAGGATCTTTTAGTAATTCGTTTTACACGGTGTTTAAAAAGCGCAATTAAAGGACTGAAGTACATACATACAGTGGGATTAGTTCTACGGGAAATCAATTTTGAGTCGAAAATGTTCCGTACTTCTAAACATTTTGCCCCACCGCCCTTGCACAAGTGACGATGACGTCACGGAGAGGAATTACACTGGGCGTATCTGTCTGTGTGTCTGTCACCGCGTTGCCAGTTGTCAAATCCGAGCAAACGTGTCCTCAGAAAGCAATATTAGCTTATACTCCAATATCGTCGTTAGGATTAAGAAGTAGGCGGCGATCGGCTTGGGTTACGAGAAAGTATAGCCTCCCAATGGCAGTACTTCGGGTTTTCTTATCATTTATCGTGAATCAATCGCCTTGTATACGTTGACATGTTAAAAGTTAACGGGGTAGCGCCTTAGTTCATCGGTGTCATATCTTTAGACTGACATTACTCCTACAAAAATAATGTCCGCAAAAGCAAATTGATCAAATATAAAATCGCTTTTCGACCATTCTGTGGTACACTGATTATTTTCAACTACTGCACAAGTTAAAAGATGAAATTTGACAGCTTTATGGTCCCCACAGAAATTTATAGAAAAAAATAAGAATTTTATATAAGGCCCTTCAACTACAGTGATTAGAAGTTCAAATACTGAATTAAGGGGGAAAGGAACATGAAATGGTCTAAACGCTGACATGTTAGTCATACTGCGGTGTACTGGCGTATGAAGACTCTCCGGTGTATTGGATTATTTGTTTCAAAAGTATTTTGAATAAAGATTTTCCAGTTCCTCCCAAATATTAAGTGATTTTTATCACAAACTATGCATATCATTTTTTAAATGATACCGTTTCTTTTGTTGTACGTTTTGGATATTTTTGGACTTGTAGCTAGCACGAGATTATAATTTCCACGGTAAATATAAGATGTCGCCCAACAACAAGAACTTTATCATCAACAACCCAATTAATCTATAGCCATTATAGCTGTTCTGTTTCCATGAGAAATGAAGTATAGACCATTAATGTTTCGAGAGGGAATAATTATTCACTCATGCCACAAATTAAAAGTAGCCCCACAGAGGCTGGGAAACACGCAGTTTCCGAAGACCGCCATTTTAATTCTTCGCGTCGGTGCACGCGGTATGCGAGAATCGATACACTCGAGAAAATTCAGGTAAACAACATTAGGACATTCATGGTTTCAACGGGGTATAATATTCGTTCATGCCACAAATTAAAATACACATTCCAAAGGGATATCTCAAAAAACATTCAAACGCGCAAAGGATTTTCTGAGGATGTTCTTCAAATTATTTTTGTGCGAGGAGCGACTTCCAAAAGCTTTATTCTACACGCAATAAGGATACTGCGCGGTGGCTATGTACGGAGCAACTTGAGAAGCAACCAAAATACCTGAATACATTCTAAAACATAATGAACAATGAAACGGCAAAATACTACAGAGCACCCTTCATTGGAGTAAGATTAAACCATTTCATGATGGATTTACAACTGTTCAAAGATAATGTTACTAGTCCAATCGCGACGACTAAAATAATTCAATAAATTATGTTCAGCCAGGGATATATTTAATTTTAGAAGTAGTAATGGAGAACGGTTAGTATATACTTCGGTCCGACTCATAGCGCAGGATAGAGACCCTCCCTCCAACACGTAACGAATAGTTTAAATTATCCTATTGGCTCACTTAAACAGCTACGTTTTGATGACGTTGCTGACGGGGACAGCGAAAAATACGTAATTCCTTTTTTACGTCTGTCGCTTTGGCCCGCCTCTTCTTTCATACTCCTCCGTCCCGGGTAAGGGGGTCCGTGACTTTGACGCGCGCCCAGATTACTCTGTTCTCCATTCCTACTTCTAAAATCAAATCTATCCCTGGTTCAGCATTTGTCTATCATAAACTTCAGCTGAGTACGTTATATTTTTTACCAGTTTTCACCATTTGTTATTTTGAATTCACAAGGAGAGAAAACTGGCTACATGATTAAATTCCTGCATGTTCTACAAACACTCGTCAATATCAAGTAATACTAATGATCTTTTTTTTGCGCTACTCCTAACAACAACTACCGTGGAAACATTTTTCAGCGTTAATGTTATCCCGAATGCTGATAAGTTTTGGGGAGCGAAGGTTAATAATTCGTGGAATGAACTTCTAGGAATGATCGACAGAAATGTATAATTCCAAATATATTCGGAACCAAGAATTCATTCTCGATACTAAGAATATGTTGGCAGGGGTTTAGCTTCTTCTACAAAACACGAGTAACGAAACTTCATGGTTTGGTTGTAAAACTGATGTAAATAGCACACTTTGTCATTTTAGAGTTAAATTTTTGTGAAAATAATTTGGGCATAGTTTAATTGGAAATAAGTAGAACTGAGTCATATAAGGGGGTTAATTGTCAGGTATCATGGGAGGATTAGTTTAGAATCCGCGTCTTACCATATTCTTAAAGAAATACGAGTAAAATATTGGTCAACTTCTTTCAATAATAATTGAGTAAAACATTTCCGTACACAGGAGGCAGATTTTTCACTATCACCTTTGCCATTAACCACAGAACGTTTCAAATCCTTCGCATCTTCGCACACATTATCTATATCTAGAACCCAAGTATTATTCGGAACAAAGCAATCAAATGAAAACGATATTTTCTCGGTTGTCAATAAATGGGTAACTTGTCTTTCATAATTTCCACAAAAAATTGTGATCAAAGACGTCAACTTTCACTTTCCTTGAATGAAGTTTTCTATCGAAGCCATAGATTGAACTGTATATTCTCTTCGAAAATATGTTTAGTTTTGCTTTTAAATTCGTATCCTTCATGAAGCAGTTGACTTGTATGTGTTGTCTAAAAGTGTTGATACGGATTTTGTATCAAGATAATTGTGGGATCCATTGGTGACGCTCTGCTGATTTACATGACGGGGAAACTGAACTCTAAATATGGCAAAGTGAAATCGGAACTGTCATTCATGTTTTTGTTGCAATGCCTTCGGGGAACGAGTAAGAAGTAATAAAGTAACGCTATGTACTTTCAAAACTAAATTCAATTTCATTCCCAGGTCCCCAAAGTTTGAATTGCAACGGAGTCTCTCGTTTTCTTTCTGTCTTATGGAGTCTGGCGTCTTTCGTTCTATTGGTTTTCGTATCTTCGGAAATGACGTCACAGTTCGCGAGCACATCGGAAGCGCTCCCCTTCGACACTATCGACGATGTATTTCTCTTTCCCAATGCAAAGCCTTTACTCACGAGAAACAATGCGCAATTCAGTTTCATTCAGGTCAGGTTAATATAAGAATTACTCATTCGGTAAATAGAAGTCATTCGTGCTTCTTTTTTTAGATTTAAAGAAAGGTTTCTAAAATTACGTTTTCATTCGATTTAGAAAAATGCATTGATCAACGCGGCATATGCGGAAGCAATGAAGCGAGCAGATGTGAACCCAGATTCGTGTTACCAGACATTTGGCACTTTAACGGAAAACGATGACATTCATTCGGGAATTGAAAATCGAGAAAAATTTTCAATTTCCACGGATACGCTTCACTGGAATGTAATGAAGAGACGATACGCCAAGACAGGAAGTTGCAAAATGAAACTAAGCAAATCTTTAATGATCAGCTACCGGGTGTTGTATTTCAAGAAAAATATTTCGCAAACTCTGATCAAGACCATCAACAGAAGGTTAGTGTTCGACGTTGTATGTTTATGGTTGAGTTTATTTCAGCATATTTGTCAGGTTGCTCCAGTTGATCGAGGGCGATTGCTTCGAGGATCTGAACCCGTCTTTGAAGAACGAAATGCATCCCTGTCAGAGAACAGAAACCCCTGATGCGTTCGTCGTCATCAACGTCTCCGCTTTCACGGTCATTTTCCGCGTCTGTCTCTTCGGATTCTCCGCATCCTTCGTCACTCTCGTTCTCGAAATATACGTTCACATGTTGAAATATAATATGGTAGCGCCTTAGCTTATCGGTGTCATTTTTTAAACTGACATTACTAGTACAAAAATAATTGTAACTACAAAAGCTTATCCATTACCCACAAAATCGATTTTTGACCATTTTCTGGTATAATGAATATTTATAACAACTGCAATAGTTAATAGATGAAATTCGGCCGCTTCATGGTCCCTCACAAAAATTTATATAAAAAATTATTTCGTATTTGGTCCATCAACTAAAGTGATTAGAAGTTAAGATATTGAAAAAAGGGGAAAGCAACACGAAATGGGCTAAACATGACAAGCCAGTCAAACTGGGGTGTACTGGCGTGTGTAGTCTCTCCGGTGTATTGTACTTTATTATTTATATCACTAAAAAGTACTTTGAATAAAGAGTTACTTCCCAAATGCTAAGCGATTTTTATATCGCAAACTATGATAAAACTTTTACGCGTAGCTTTTCAAAAGGATACAACTTATTATTGTTGAGCTACGTTCGCAAAGGAGCACAAAGCTGAAATATAGAAGCTGGAGAGGAACACCAGTTTCGGCGAAACCTTTTGCAATGGAGCGGAAACTCGTGTTATAAACCTGATTTCAAAAGCGGACGGCCAAATCGGGTCTTTCTAAACCAAGCGCAAAGATCAATTTCACGTTGATCTTTCAGCTTCAGCTGCGACACACGTGTATTTGACTAGCCAATAAGGAGAGAGGTGCCTGAGAAATAGCTTCCCTTGATACCGGAAACCTTTTCAAAGAACTACTTTTAGCCATTACTGAATATTTTCAACTACTGCAATAGTTTATAGATGTAATTCGGCCCATACATGGTCCCCCACAGAAATACAACGAAATGTAAATGAATTTTGGTTGACCAAAGAACCATCAACAATCGCGTTTGCAACAAAAGAAGACAATTTTTGTTTTATCACTTAATTAGAGTGTCTATCACGCGTTACTTGACTAGATTATCACATCAGTATAATATCAATCCACTGCTGAAGTAAGTATCGTGACATGCTTCGAAAACTAGTGACATTAAACAAAGTTCACTCACTTAGCAAGAAAGGAGTAACGGAACAAGAACAATAAAAATAATCATCGATCACGAAATAATGTTATTTCCCGAAGGAAAGGTAGAACCATTATCTCTCTTGTTTCCATTTGAACTTTGGAAAACAACAACTGCCCAAAATACCCGATTTCACATCGGTAAATATATTCTAACTCGGGTCAAAAACTTATAAGATTAAAAACTGGTTCCCTAGCAACGAAAGGCTCGAGTTACCACAAAAGTTGACCCCCTTTCATCGATCCCGAAATAAGATATTCGTCGAAAGTGAGGTACAAAACTTTGGAAAATAACATTAGAACTTTCACTCTTTCCACGGGGTACAATATTCATTAACGTAACAAATTTAAAGCAATATTTCATAGCGGAAGCTCGTAAAAGAAGTCCAAACACGCAAAGCATTTCCTTCTAATTTCCCTTCAAATTATTCTAGAGGGTGCTCGTGTTGCGCGAGAATCGATCCCCACAAGCTTAGTCCTAAACGTAATAAAAAATACTGCATTGTGGCCATGTTGAATAACGGTGGAACTTGAGAAGGAACGAAATCACTTGATTCCCGAACACATTCAAAACTTTTCATTGCAATTGGTTCTTCTACAAGAGTGCGTCGACTACAATAAGAAATTGAAAAGTAAAAACAAGATGGCCCTGGCCAGATTACGCTTTCGCTGCGCCCTCTCGCGGCTAAAACTGATACGACCCCGGAAATTTTATTTTGCGTTATTCTTTTCTTTTTTATTAAATATCCTTTCGATTATGAATGAAATTAATCTAGTGTGATTTTGTTTTCACATAAACATTAATGATAACTTTGTTTTTAAAACAAATGTTTTAAGAAACCTAATTAAGTACAGTTATTTGTTTCTATATTCGCATTATATTATATTGCCGTTTGAAAAACATATTGATAATTTTGACCAAACGCTTTCCAAGGTTATTTTCAGTTACATTTTTGGATAAACAAAAAGATAATTATAAGTATACGCTATAAAATATTTCTATTTTCGTTTAATTACTCAAGTAACCCATGATAACAAATTTTACCAAGCACTTTTAAAGGTTATTTTCAGTTGCAATTTTTGACTAAAACGATAAAAATAATTGGTTTACCTCTTAATTTTAACTTATAATAAGAGTAATCAGCTGCTAATCATCACTAATCTTAATTGTTTCTTAAATAACTAAAATACAGTGGAGGTTGCAAAGCCACCTAGGTATGGTTCTAGGTACTATTTATAAATTTCAATGCGATTCCGCACGCGAATAAAAAGGGGAAAAGGCACCCAGCCAGCAAGGGTCAGACAAATGCTTTTGCAACTCGAAGCGCAAAAGCAAAAACAAAAAATTTGAAGCTTAAATTATCATTTTTGTTCCACAAAAAATATTTGTCTTGGACATTTTAAGAAACTAACAATGAGATCGATCTCCGTTAGCATTAGCAAGAAAACCCGAGGTGTTGTCAATTTTATATAAAAACAATTTTTATCGGCCAAACCATGATTTTGTGGCGGCCCCCAGCAGATAGAACTGGTATGACTCCGGCTTATTTATTTTTTGCGTATTTATTTTGTTGTTTATCAAATAGTCTTCCGATTATGAATAAAATCGATCTAGTATGAGATTGATTTTCAGTTTAATGAAATAAGTAACAAATTTCTGTCCTATGAACTGGAACAATTAACTTTAAGCTTTTTATTGCAAACCTAACAAAAGTAGGCTGCTAATATACATAACTGGGAACTAAAATTATTCAATGAGTGTACGTTTAAACCATTATACAGCCATCGCATAGAGTTAGACCCCAGTCATGTTGTATTGAAACTTGATGCTATAGAAAATATAACCTAATGTGTAAAAATCATATATCAGCAGGTTTCGTTATCAAAATTGTTAGATTATTTTCTTACTAATTGAAATTAAGTAAAAATTAGTAGTTGTACAGTTTTGAAATGCTTCCCTCGTTGGGGGGCCTGGATTCTCTAATTTATAAAAAAAATGTATTTGCGGTGTTTGCTCTATTACAAGTAGTGTTTAGGAACTGAGAATATCTGGGTTTTTGAAACGTAGTGTTTAGGAACTGAGAATATCTGGGTTTTTGAAACCTAGTGTTTGGGGATTGAGAATATCTGGGTTTTTGAAACCTAGTGTTTAGGAACTGAGAATATCTGGGTTTTTGAAACCTAGTGTTTGGGGATTGAGAATATCTGGGTTTTTGAAACCTAGTGTTTGGGGATTGAGAATATCTGGGTTTTTGAAACCCTAGTGTTTGGGGACTGAGAATATCTGGGTTTTTGAATCCTAGTGTTTGGGGACTGAGAATATCTGTGTTTTTGAAACCAAGTGTTTTGGGGACTGAGAATATCTGGGTTTTTGAAACCTAGTGTTTGGGAACTGAGAATATCTGGGTTTTTGAAACGTAGTGTTTGGGAACTGAGAATATCTGGGTTTTTGAAACGTAGTGTTTGGGAACTGAGAATATCTGGGTTTTTGAAACCTAGTGTTTGGGGATTGAGAATATCTGGGTTTTTGAAACCTAGTGTTTGGGAACTGAGAATATCTGGGTTTTTGAAACCTAGTGTTTGGGAACTGAGAATATCTGGGTTTTTGAAACCTAGTGTTTGGGAACTGAGAATATCTGGGTTTTTGAAACCTAGTGTTTGGGGATTGAGAATATCTGGGTTTTTGAAACCTAGTGTTTGGGGACTGAGAATATCTGGGTTTTTGAAACCTAGTGTTTGGGAACTGAGAATACCTGGGTTTTTGAAAACTAGTGTTTGGGGACTGAGAATATCTGGGTTTTTGAAACCTAGTGTTTGGGGACTGAGAATATCTGGGTTTTTGAAACCTAGTTTTTGGGAACTGAGAATATCTGGGTTTTTGAAACCTAGTGTTTGGGAACTGAGAATATCTGGGTTTTTGAAACCTAGTGTTTGGGAACTGAGAATATCTGGGTTTTTGAAACCTAGTGTTTGGGAACTGAGAATATCTGGGTTTTTGAAACGTAGTGTTTGGGGACTGAGAATATCTGGGTTTTTGAAACGTAGTGTTTGGGGACTGAGAATATCTGGGTTTTTGAAACGTAGTGTTTGGGGACTGAGAATATCTGGGTTTTTGAAACCTAGTGTTTGGGGACTGAGAATATCTGGGTTTTTGAAACCTAGTGTTTGGGGACTGAGAATATCTGGGTTTTTGAAACCTAGTGTTTGTGGACTGAGAATATCTGGGTTTTTGAAACCTAGTGTTTGGGGACTGAGAATATCTGGGTTTTTGAAACCTTGTGTTTGGGAACTGAGAATATCTGGGTTTTTGAAACCTAGTGTTTGGGGACTGAGAATATCTGGGTTTTTGAAACCTAGTGTTTGGGGACTGAGAATATCTGGGTTTTTGAAACCTAGTGTTTGGGGACTGAGAATATCTGGGTTTTTGAAACCTAGTGTTTGGGGACTGAGAATATCTGGGTTTTTGAAACCTAGTGTTTGGGGACTGAGAATATCTGGGTTTTTGAAACCTAGTGTTTGGGGACTGAGAATATCTGGGTTTTTGAAACCTAGTGTTTGGGGACTGAGAATATCTGGGTTTTTGAAACGTAGTGTTTGGGGACTGAGAATATCTGGGTTTTTGAAACGTAGTGTTTGGGGACTGAGAATATCTGGGTTTTTGAAACCTAGTGTTTGGGAACTGAGAATATCTGGGTTTTTGAAACCTAGTGTTTGGGGACTGAGAATATCTGGGTTTTTGAAACCTAGTGTTTGGGGACTGAGAATATCTGGGTTTTTGAAACCTAGTGTTTGGGGACTGAGAATATCTGGGTTTTTGAAACCTAGTGTTTGGGGACTGAGAATATCTGGGTTTTTGAAACGTAGTGTTTGGGGACTGAGAATATCTGGGTTTTTGAAACCTAGTGTTTGGGGACTGAGAATATCTGGGTTTTTGAAACCTAGTGTTTGGGGACTGAGAATATCTGGGTTTTTGAAACCTAGTGTTTGGGGACTGAGAATATCTGGGTTTTTGAAACCTAGTGTTTGGGAGAGAGTGTGCAGCCATTATACCGATCCAAGATGGCGGCCACTCAAGGTCGAGGGGGCGGGTTTTCCCGTTCTCCTGACTTTATCTGTCAAAATTTGATTGATTGTATAGGCTTATAACAAGAGATGGTTTTGTAGGAATAAAGACTATAATATAAGGTTAAGAACATTTATTTCGCAATATCAATGATATTAAATAGATTAATGAAGCTTCATTTGGTATTAATAATAAAAAAAGTCTGCAGACATACCCCCCAATTAATTAAAAATACAAAAATTATATATACAAATTAATTTTACAAATTTACTTAAGATACCCATAAGGGGTTGTGGTGTAGTCTGGGAAAACTCTGACTTTATCGACGACGACTTGATATGTTTTTGTTTGATCTATTGTAATGAGGGTGTGATTGGGCAGGCGACGTATTTGGGGACCAATGGGTACTTGTACAGAGTTCATTTCTGGTTTACCATTGTTGTTTACGCCTAATAGTTTCTTCATTATATCGAAATTGACGTGATTCTCAGTAGACGAATTTAAATAAAATCCTTTAACTTTAATTATGTTAGTGATTTTTTTCTGTTGCGGGGTCGTAAATATTCATTGAATAATTTTTCGCACCAGCGCTTCCAAACTCACAAATATAGGCGTCTTTGCCGTACGGTTCTAACTCATTCTTTAACTCACCAAGATAATCTCCTGTGGGTAGTATAGGGGCTCCATCTGGCGAGAGGTAGATAAGGCTGTCCGTATCCATATAAAAACATAAGTCTCCCACCATTTCGAGATGTTTTAAGAGGTGAAGGCGTGCCATAGTCGTAGTATAGCATGCTATAACCACGTTTGTATGCTTGTGAACGATCTCGTTTTCTGCAATATCTTCTGATTTGACTAAGATGGTATCATCGTTTAAAGTCAATAGACTTTTAACCTCTTTGTCTGGGTTAAGAAGTAACTCGTATAGGGTTTTGGCGTCTTTCATTATATCTGTTGAGGTGTGTCTCGTGTTTTGTCCAAACTTTCCCCAAAAAGAGTTCAACATTAGCTTACTCAGGCATCTTAAGCCTTCATTCTTTTCTATTTTATTTATGTCTAAATCGATCCCCTCGACGTCTTTGTAATTTTTGACGTACTTTTCTTTATCCTCTTGGGTGATGCAATCAGCAGGGAATCCGCTAGCAAGGGTTTTATATTCAAGGAAGGCATTTACGTAGTCTTTAAAAAGCCCGCCTTGTTTAGTATTGGGATCGTATTGTGTTACCTGGTACGACCAAGCTTCATACATCCGCGTGATTTTGTATCCTCGCTCCATGGCGTATCTTAGTTCATCGGTAACCCAAGTCCCCCGCAGCTCTCTCTGATCAGGTGTGTGTACGCAGTCACCTTGAAATTGAGTTTTGCAACAGGTGTAACATAAGGGGAATGTGAGCTTACCGTTTATCCTAGCTGGCAAAACCGGATGTATCAGATTTTGGGCCGGAAGTACGTCACATTTGAGAAGTCCATCAAAAGAGAAGATGTCGGGGAAATTATCCAAAATAATTTTAGGGTGTCCGATAGGAATTTTTCCCGTTTTGTTGACGAATGGGTATAGGCTAGTGAAGTCAACGTAGTGCATTTTTTCTGTACCCGTTGTTTTATGGTATAGCTTGTTAGCACCGCAGCGTCCGCCGAAGAAAGCGTCGCGAGGGTTCAATCTTTTGGATGTTTTAACACGAATGTCGTTACGCTTTAAAAAGTCATTAATTTCGGGGTTATTTATTTTGTCTTGTTGCCATTCACATTCCCATTTGACATTGACTGTATATCCCAAGGCCTCTAGTTTGCTAATTTTCTTTTCGGTTTTCGTGTGCCTGGTGTTTAATGTTTCAGTAGGGTCACCATGTAACATCTTGTTTCTATTGATGGGAAAGTGTATTTTGCATCCATGATAATAGCATCCCATATATTCGAACACTTCTTTGTTGTTTGAACAATAGCCATCTACCTTTAGGGTTTGGATTTTAACCTCTTTGCCTCTGAACGAGGATTGAATAGGCATATTTCTCTCATGAGCAGTCCATTCAAGCCATTCAATGGCGCCTAAAGACTGGTTCTCACCAAGTCTGTAATAGTTTGAGGGAATGATGCTAATGGTGTTCGATTTGAGATAATTTTTTCGATACACATAGGAACAGACCCCTGGGAGGGTAACTGAGCCGCAATTAAAAGGGTCTACGGTAGTGACTTTAAGCAAGAGTGACCGAAAGGTTAAACACCCTAAAAATAGGAGTAGAGTGTCGTTTTCGCAATAATAATACAACTCATTTAAAAAATTAAAGCCTTTGCCCTTACTGACTTCTGAGGTATGCCATTTCATAAAAGCGTCCAAGTTTTTCCTAGTGAAATACTGGCACCCGTAAGACTCTGTGGGGGGTAAAGTATTTTCTAACACGTAGTTTGTCTCCTCCTGTCTGTCAATATCGAACGCGTGATCAACTACGTTGAAAAGAAAATGGGGAAAGTACCCCTTGGCGGCGTTAGGGAGGCCGAAAGTGGCGGGGAACTTAGATAAAGCTACGGGGATAAAATTGTACGAATCGAGGAATAATAGATTAGAGAGCTTCATCTCTAAAATACGCGTACCGTTAATTTTCAGAGTTTCGGGGACAAATTTCTCGTCTCGGTTAATTATTTCCCTAATTAATAGTTGATTGTCGTAATTGCTACCAAAATGGGACAGTACGATAACTTTTTTCACGTCGAATAAACTGACTAAGTAGTCTAGGAAGGCAGCTATGGGTTTTCCACCAGTGAAACGTTGTTTGCGAGGTCCAAATTGGTTGCATTTGATGCAATTAAAATCTAGGGATTGTTCTTCTATACAATCTTCGCAAACTGAGATGCTAACGCATAAGATGGCTTGATGTTCATACGCCCCCAACTTCTCCTGACATATTTTCGTCTGTATGCATTCCACATCAAAGAAAACATACATTAGTTCAGGTATATTACGGCGTGGTTTTTTCGAGGGGATAGCGCTGAGGTTTTTATCCTTAATCACTTGAATGTAGCATAAATGATCGCTGGGTTGATGTTTTCCACATACTTGACAATACATTTCTTCACAAGTGTGTTTAGTCTTGCGGCTGGCGAAATCAATTGTTTTAAAACAGTTTTTACAAAGGTAGAGCCTCTCACAAAGAGGTTTTTTGTCACCTGCTGGGATCAAATGACTGTTATAACAGTCGTCGCCCCAGAATTTTCGCAAACATGACCCACATGTTTTTTCGCCACCGTGACAAACTGTTGGACGCATACATTTAAAGCACCAGTCGTTGCATTTATGAGATTGAATACGCCAGTAGGGTGTGAGACACTTCTCGCAAAAGTACACGTGACTAAAAAGAGGCTTTAAATTGGTAATAACGTTGTAGTGATTACTCTCGTTAAGTAGAAAGAGGCGTGGTCTGGTGTCTGTAGGGTCATTTTCGCCTAATATTAAAATGGGTACCCTATTTTCGAATTTATAGACAAAGATGGAGTAAGCCGATAAATATAGTTTAAATTTCTGGAACGAATCGGGTGTCCCGCATTCAGATACGACGACTCCCGCCTTTTCACATAGCTCTAAAGCAGCTGTTTTTTGCAACGTGTTTCCGGTGGTTATTTTGGATATGGTCATGTAACGGGTTTTGGCCTCTTTGTTGTTTTTGTTGTTCATGTAGTCACGATGCGAAACAGCTACACAGAGACCTCGGGCCAAGCAGAGATTATCGGTACTCGTAATCCGAAGGATTCCTCTCCTATCTTTAGAGAAAATATCGAATGGCTTAAGATGACGACGCTTAGATCTGCCATACCCTTCGGGAATTCTCACTATATGGAATATTATTTTTACGGGACCTTGAAAAAAATGTTCAATTTCGTCGTCGTAAAGTAGTTCAGCTAGTTGGTCAAAGAGGATAGAGGGATCTACTTGGTCTAGTCTTTTAAAGGATAATTCTAATTCAGACCTGCAACTTATGGCAAGGCTTCTCAATGTTATTTGGACATAATCTGTTGCTCTGTACTCATTTAACACGTGCTCTGTAATACTACTTATACTGTCAACGGGATCGTCAGTGATGTTTAGAACTAATTCTCTACCGTACATATTAAATTGTTCATAGAATTTTTCGCTCTGTTCCAAGATTTCGCAATAAGGGACATCCTCAATAGGCGAAGGGGGGCAGCCGCCACCCCATTGGTCGTACATATTGGCCGCGGCTTCTTCCGAGTCCATGAGAGATTCTTGTTCACTGGGTAGGTAGTCGGAGAAGTTCAGAGATAGGTACTCAAAAGGGTCGTTTTGTTGACATTCCTGATTCAAAAATGCCGCCATCTCTATATCGTATTGTGGATTGTTGAAATCTGCGATTAAGGATTCTTCCTGGTTAGTGGGTAGTAATTCATTCCGGTGTCTTTCTATGCGATCGGCGTAAGAAATATTTAAAGGTCTAGGAATTAAGTTACTTAAGTGGTTTAGTTGGTCAATTGTATCGCAGTCTTCCGGTGTTCTAGGGACGGTTCTCATGTATTCAATGAATCAACGAATGTCTGAATTATATTTAAACCTCCATTCGTAATAAAAGTGGGTAAACTTGAGGGTACATTGGCAGGGTCGATGTGTAAATAGGCACATAGGAAAAAATAAAACTTGTATAGTGAAGTTAGGGGCCAAGGCCTATTTACAGCTAATTCATCCAAATTCCAGCGAAGTGATTCAGGATCCATCTTGATGTTACGAGATCTAAAGTACGAATGCGATATTCTGATTTTTTCTCACGTTATTTTATACTAAATTTACCTGGGCTTATTAGCAGGGGGGGGGGATGGCGGGTTACCTACGCTTCTATTGGTCAATGGTACGTTGACCTTCCGGACGTGTTTAAACACGTCTACTATTGTTTGTCAATCAACAATAGGTGACATAAGATTGACATCCGGTGGCAGATGGTAACAAAAGGATGAACCATCAATAGATTTTTACATTCAACAAAGGATTGTAACAAAAGAGATGATGCGTCATTCCATTAGCGGGGTTTTTACGACATTACGTGAAGATGTATTGTTAAGAAAATATTTCTTCGATCAATCAAATATTGACAGGTCTATTTAAGGATAAATAGGTCAAGTTTACTATTGTATAATTTATTTACTCGTAAGTCGTTATGGAGTCAAGTACACAAAGGAGGTCGAGAATTCGTCAGATCTTGGAGATTAATCCTCAAAAACTACTTATTGTATTATTTATTTTATTGATTTTGGGGTGCTGGAATTCCTTAATCTGTGGTTTCAGAACTTTGACATAAAAATACGCCTACAGTCTAACAATGGAACGGTTAAGGACAATAGATATTTCGCAAT
>JAEQBA010002198.1:0-21014 GCA_019434445.1 Phalangium opilio | reverse complement strand
TCATATATCTTGCTTAGATGACCAACCTGAAAAAATTCGACGCTGTGGTGGGATATTTCACCAACTTTATAACGTCATACCAGGTCGTGACGAAATTCAACAATGTTCTACAAAGAAGAAAATCTTGAAAATTATTTTTATAATTATAATTATTTTCTGTAATTTCTGGCAATAACTTATTTAAAAACAAGCATGCATTTACTAACTCATTTTTAATTTTATTGTATTTAATTTTATAAGTTTTATGTTTAAAATAAATTGAATTGAACTAAAACTGTTCCATTTTATATAGCTAATACTAAGCATATCTTTTTTCTTCTACTGTTTAAGCCTATGAAATTAAAGTTTAGAAAAACTAAACTTTGAAGGTAAAAATATAAGCTTAATTAAATAAAGAGAAGTATATAAAGTCAAATCAGAATTTATTTTTTTTAAAAAATTTACAAATTTTTTTTTTAAAAAAATTTACAAAAAAAAAAATTTTTTTTTACATTTTTTTTTACACCCCCGCTCTACCCCCCCCCCCGCCGCCTCACGGCCGGATGAGGATCTGCACTAGTGCCGAGAACCCATGGAATAGTACGTCATCCCAGTTCTCGAACACTTGTGCAGCAGGCGCCGGCACCTCCAAAAAACGTACCCGGCGGTACAATGCCAGCTGCCCTAGCTCGAGGGTTACACTAAGGAAGAGAGAGAGAGTAAAATTAGTTATTACTTGTTAATATTATGTATAAGAAATGTATTTAGCTTACCGGAACCCTCGGCAGTTAAAGGCCAGGAGGCTGTAATAAAATTATAAAATTTGGTTTAAAAATTTGGTTTAAAATTTTTTACGGAATAAAACCTTTTAAAAATACTTACTCATCAGGGATAAAAATCGAATGATTATAAATGACCTGCCGAACCTGATTCAGCAGGTCATTTAAATAATCGACATCCCCAATGACCTCCGAAAGTACCACCAGGTACATTTGGACTTGGTAAACGAGGCTACGAATAAATAGAAATTATAATTTCGCGTTATATTACCCCAAAGATAAAAGGTATCACTTACAAGTCACTATTGACATTTAAGTCAGCCTCTCCCGGCCGAGGCATGGCTTGCCATGGATAGTATATGGCCGGGAGAGGTTGATAATAGTGTTGAGGTTCGGGCGTCGGTGGCGGGGTGGGCGGGAGTGACGGGCTAGTCGGTGGGGTTGGTGGCATGGGCGGCGGCGGTGATGGGGTTGGCGGGCGCCGTTGTGGCCCCACAACGCAGTGCGGCCGGCGTTGAGGGGCATCTGGGGTCCCGGAAAGGGACGACTCCGACGAGTCGGAATATTCACAGGGAGAGTACGGGGTGTCTACCCCGTACACATAACTATAGAGAGAGATTTTTTAGGTCTTCTCTCTTTAAAAAACTAAGTTTTTAAAAAGTTTTTTTCTTACCTAGTTGAAGAAAGATCCATTGGTTGTTGGTGGTCCATAGCTGATTCGAAAGAAAGTGATGTCTTTGGGGTCTGAACCTAGACCTTTTATACCTTTTGCTATGGTCAGGGCGTGTTCGAGATCAAACAAGTGACTCCAAGATGGTTAGCATGTACAAGGGTAAAAATTTTCGCGGGCAAATTGGTCCGAAGCCATGTCATTGGACAAAAAAAAGTTTCTTCAAGTATCTCTCCTTTTAAGGAGATTTTGAAAAATTCCCCTCAGCATTTCTTTAGTTGTCAAGCTTCTTTGGTATTTACCATCTCGTATAGTGACAGATCATGTTAAAGGCTTATAGAAGATACCATAGTGAAAGGCAAGATGATGTCAACGCGTTTGTGGTGGTTCGCCTACCCGCGCTTCCCCGCGAGCCGTTTGGGGGCGCCTCCGACCGCGTTTAGGGGGGTGGGGGGGGTCGCGAACCACGCGCGCGCGTTTTAATTAATCGTGTTTAAGTATGAATGATAATTACAAATTTGTTTCATTCAAGTATTAGACATGATACCATTCACTACACCTGGAAACTTAATTATTTTTGGTCCTTCAGGATCAGGCAAAACAGTTTTATGTAAAAGGATAATAGAAAACAAAGATAAAATGTTTCAACCTAAAGTTGATTTAGTTGTTTGGCATTATAGTATATATCAGAATGGTTACGATGAATTAAAAGAAATGGGTGTAATTTTGCGTCAAGGTTTACCCGACGTCACTATATACGATGGTACTCAAACAACATTAATCGTATTAGATGATCTCATGTTAGAAAATAAAAATAATATTTTATCAGAAATATTTACTAAACAATCGCATCATAGGAAATTATTCGTAATTACCCTTTTACAAAATATATTTGAAAAAAACTTGAGAACAGCTTCCTTAAACGCTCATTACATGATTCTTATGAAAACAGTAAGAGATCTTATGCAATTAGTGGCCCTTTCTAAACAATTAGCACCCAACAACTCTAAATTTATAGTAGAATGTTATTTGGACGCGACAGAAAAACCGCACGGGTATTTACTTTGTGATTTAACCCAAAAATGTCATTCCGATTTAAGGTTTAGAACAAATATTTTACCGGGAGAACAAATAGTCATCTATACTCCCAAGAAGAAAACTATATAATTAAACAACATTTCCTAAATTCAATCATTCTTTACGATGTCACCACCAAGAAAGGTCAAGAAAACATCGTTGAATAAAAAGAAAAAAAGTTTAGCTGCTAAAAATATCAATTTAATAGCCGCTTTGGGGCAATTAAAAAAACCACAAAGATTAGCTATTCTTAAAAATTCTAATAGAGAAATTATTGATTCAATTAGCGAGTGTTGTCATAACGCTTTACAAGGCGCCATCAATTTGAAACCAGACGTTTATAATAAACTGTGTAAGCATAAGAAACATATTCGTAAAATCGCTTGCAAAAATACTCATTGGAAAGACAAAAGAGCTATTTTATCTAAACAAACCGGAAGTGGTTTTTTTAGCGTCCTTTTTCCAGTAATTTCGAGCCTTTTAGGCGGATTATTTGCAAAATGAATAAACAGTTAGTTTACGCTAATAAAATGACCTTAGTGCCTTTGGAACAACAGCAACACGAACAAAGTCCTAACCCACCACCACCACCACGTCAATTAATAACTACAACAAACAATGATATTTCAAAAAACAATGCAGTGTTATCAGAGTTGGATAAAGAGATGAACCTAATTATCTCAAATCCCACTTTAGATGAAAGAACCAAATGGGTTTTTTACGAGGAAGCCTTGAAACGATACCAAGGCATCTTGAAACCCCGCCCATCGAATAAACACGACACCTGGATTAATATGTTTCCACTGAAATATAGGGGAGCAGCGAAAAAGATATTTGATCATTTGACAAGTAACTCCCATAGTATACGTTGGGATGATGCGGGGGTTCTTTATGTGAATGACCTTAAGATCCCTGATTCTGATATAGTTCAACTAGTATATTTTACTATACAACCTATGCTCTTCAACAAGTACGGGGTAACTCGTTCGCTTATGGGGATTCCCCCTACGGGATGGACAGAATTTGAACCTTTTGTTCAAAACTTTCTACCTCCTAAAAGTAAATCAAAGACTCTCTCAGCACAGCCCTCATCAATCAAGACATCGCCCAGCTCTGTACCCTTAAAAAATAGGCTTCGACCACGATCGTATTTAAGAGCGAAGAAGAGATTAACTTTTGACAATAAAGCCAGCCCCTTAATATTAAAGAAACAACCTTTTAATACCAAGGGTACAGTATGGGAGGTCTATCGCAGCTCCAAAAAGAGGAAATCTTAAAGGACACTTATCTCAACAGCAAACACAGGTCAGGGTTCACGGGTTTAGCCCCCTTGTACAAGGCGGTTCAACATCTTGACATTTCGAGAAGCGATGTCAAAGCCTTTCTAGAAGCCACTGACGTTTACACACTACATAAAACTGCTAGAAATAAATTCAAAAGACGTAAAATCCCTGTATTTAACATCTCGGATAGAGTCGAAGTTGATCTAGCTGACTTGGGGTCAATCGCCAAGCACAACGATAACTACAGATACCTTATGGTAGGCATTGATTGCTTTTCCCGAAAAGCTTTTGTGGTACCCATGAAAAGAAAACACGCTGCCGAAGCTACGAAAGCTCTCGAAATAATCATCGAACAAAGCAAACCTAAAGCCATCTGGTCCGATTTAGGAAAAGAATTTATTAATTCAAGTACGCAAAAACTTCTAAAGAAAAATAAAATCAAATACGGTTCTATGACGTCAGAAAAATTCCACTGTCCTTTTGTAGAAAGATTAATTAAAACTTTAAAACATCGAATATTCAAAATGTTGACTCATTTCAATTCTCATAGATATATAGATCATTTGCCAGACATAGTTAAAGGCTACAATGCCTCTTATCACTCAGTAATAAAAATGGCACCCGATAATGTTTCCCCATCTAACGTTCTGGAAGTCTACAAAAACATTTACAAGCCTGAATTGAGTAAAAAGCCTACTAAAAAAGATGTCAAATTTCGTGTTGGTGATTTTGTAAGAATAAGTAAGCTTAAACCAGAATTTTCTAAAGGTTATGAACATAATTTCTCGACGGAAGTATTTGTCATTTCCTCTATTCTGAGTTTCAGAAAACCAGTGTTATATCGTCTGAAAGATTTGGACGACAAGCATATAAGCGGGTTGTTTTACTCGGATCAGCTCATTCGAACAGTGGAGCCCAAACTGTTTAAGATAGACTCCATACTCAAGAAACGTAAACGTAAAGGGAAATTAGAATATTTTGTATCGTTTATCGGTTTACCTAAATCACAGAACTCTTGGGTAACAGCCGAAAATGTCGAGAAAATCTGAATTCTATTTAACGCTACCTAGCGACGCTAGTATGGATATCTACCCTAATAACACTATGGGTAGTTACATCACTAAACTACCGGATCCTATTAATTTACAAGGACAATGGGAAATTTCGTTAGTAGAGATAATATATACAAACAGCTTCTACAATGTAATATACAAAACCAATAAGAGAAAAACACCTGAAGATTCATTGGATGATGACAACTTTAAAAAACCTAAAAACCCCAAGTCATGCGACTTAACATACCAGGTCGAACGAAAAGATACAAAACTGACCAGATACGAAATCTATCAACTGCATAATATACCGGCTGGTCATTACAAATCACTAAACCACGTTGTGGAAACTATCAATACTTCCAAAGTATGCGAAAAAACAGCTTCTTTATTTCATATTAATGAAACGACGGGACATGTAAAACTAAAAACCGATGCCACTGGTGATACAAAAATTATCTTCAAGACCCACAAATCATTAGCCGACATCTTGGGGTACAAAGACCATCTCAATATACAAGGTTTGAGCGATAGACCAGCCAGGCTAAACTACCACGTACCATCTCAATTATATATTTATTGCGACCTGGTAGAAGGGGAAATTGTCGGTAACATCCACGCCCCCCTCTTACGTATTATACCCATCGAAGACAAGAAACACGGGGATGCCGTGTGCCTTACTTTTGTCTCACCCCATTACGTCCCTTTGTCAAAACATTATATTAGCGAGGTTGGCATTTATATAAAGGATCACATGGGTGAACCGGCTTTATTTCAGTTTGGACTGTTGCACTGTAAAGTTCATTTAAGATGCGCAAGTCAAACGCGTTAGATAACAAAAGATGTGTCTACACGGATTATTATACCCAGCAAGCGATGTCAGGTGGTGGTCTGAGTTTTTACGTCGGCAAACAAGGACAACACGGTCACGGCATAGGGTCCTTCTTGAAATCTTTCGGAAGATACGTATCACCTTTCTTAATTAAAGGGGCAAAGTTCCTTGGTAAACAGCTTCTGGGCACATCTTCAGAGATTATAAACGATGTCGCCGCTGGAAAGGATCTGAAAACTTCCGCTAAAAGAAGGTTCACCGAAACGCTGGATGATGTACAACAACAATACGGTAGAGGGGGTGCCAAACAAAAGAAAAGACTAGCTAAAAAGAAAAAAATACCAAAGAGAAAAAAATCTATAAAACTAAACAACACAAACAAATTTAAATCAGATAAACGTAAACTTTCATTCAAAACGGTTCGCGATATTTTCTCTCCCTAAAAAATGACCGAAGCTTGCAGTACTGGTTTCGATATTTTCGCCACCCCTCCCCTTCAAACGGCCATCGAAAATTCCAAATGGGTTCCGTATCAACCTTTGACTTCCTTGAAAGGGGACCAACCTATTGAATTTGAAGTAACGTCTATGAAATTAAAATTACACAGAAGCAAACCTAATTTTGTCTTATGAGTAAACTTCCCGCGGCAGGCACTGGTTATAAGCCCGTCATCGTGGAAGCCGTATTATACGTCTTAAAGTTACAATTAGCCCCTAAAATTCTAATTGCTCATGAACAAGCCTTAAGTATTAAACCAGCCCAATATAGTTACACTAGAACGGAAACTAAAATATTTACAATCTCGCCTAATATCTTAAACACATCAATCGGAAACATCTACCTGGGTACCCAGCCCTCAAGGATTACAGTTGCTATTGTAAAGCATACTGCTTACAATGGAACATTGGATAGTAACCCTTTCGACTTTGGACATTGGAATGTCAATCATCTAGCAGCATTCATCAATTCCGAACAATACCCATCCAGAGCCTTAAGACCCAACTACAGTAAAAAGCAATTTGTCCGAAGCTATTACACTTTATTTTCGGGGTCAAACTGCCACTACAATGACAAGGGGAACAATATCTCTATGGACGACTTTGCCTCGGGTTACGCCATTTACTGTTTAGACTTAACACCTGATGGTTACGCGAGTCATTCAGATCATTGGAGTCCCACGAAGCAAGGACAATTAAGATTAGAATTGGGATTTGAAAAACCCACACCCACTACTCTTAGTTGTATCGTATTAGCCGAATTCCAGGCTTTGTTACAAATAGATAAAAATAGAAACGTGTCAATCGTTTGTTAAACAAATAATGAACGCCGATCAGATAACACGGTTTCTACGATTCACACCACATTTCCTAGGTGTTTACCCAAGTGATTTATTACCCGAAAAAATTGACAAGTTTCCTTCATCTATTATAATAAATTTAGACAATCACTATAAAGACGGGTCCCACTGGGTATGCGCTTACTTTGATGGAAACAGAAGGGGTTATTATTTTGACTCCTTGGCTTTAGGGAACTTTCTCCCCTCGATTAAAGAATTTGTTAAAAGAAATTCAAGAAAATGGTCTTTTAACAAAAGAAGACTTCAAAACTTGTCAAGTTCGACATGCGGACTTTATTGTATTATGTATATAATACAAAGAACAAAAAGAAAGAGCCACAAATCATTCATGAAGCAGTTTGGACGAGATCGGTTGAAAAATGACGTCATTGTTACAAACATGTTGAAGCGCGCCCGTAAAGATCCTTTTGTTAACAAATACTCTTTGTAATCTCTTTTGTATTTTTAAAAAATAAATGTGTCACCTTTTTTTAATACTGTTTTCTTTTATTTCATATATTAAGGAATTTGAGGGGGAAGGTAAAAAAGGGGGGGGGTAGTAAATTTAGGGGGGATATAACTCAGATAATTCTATCATCATATTCATTCAGCATCATGAACTCCGAGCTGCAAAGATATCACTCTTTTTACTCCTGGCCTCAAGATGAAAACTATAAAAAAGCTTTAAGCAGAGCGGGTTTTTATTCGTTACATACTGATGATCTAGTACAATGTTTCGAATGCAATGGGATTTTGCTAGCATGGAAACCGTCCGATAACCCTTACGAAGAACATTTAAAACATTTCCCTAAATGTAATTTTATCCGAGGTAGGCCTACTAAAAACATACCCTTTACCATTGATGAGACAGAAACGTACACTAAAAATATAAAAGTCAAGACTGAAGAAAAAACGCCTGAAAAACCTCAAGAAAACACGGAAGAAACTTATCATACCTTTAAAGTCAAAACTAAAGATCTCGAAAGATTAGTTTTGGAACTCTACGTTAGAAAACAACTTAACGCTCTGTATATCAAAGAAAGGCTTAATGACTTACGTAAGATTTAAAAATAATATTAAAATTTATCTTCTTCCTTACGAAGATAGAAGGAATTATTTTAGAATAAATCAAATACATTTTAAAATGAAAATTGAAAAAATATCTTTAATATTAGAACCTATACTTTTAAAGAAAATAAAATAACTTTTTACTTTATATTGTGGTCTTTTTCCTATCAAGCCATCTTTTGTTATAAGCTTATAATACTTCAAGCCTACACAAGCAATCGATCAAATATTGACAGGTAAAAAGAGGAGATCGGGAAAACTCGACTCCTCCCCCCTTGAGTGGCCGCCATCTTGAATTGGCCTATACTGGCTGCATATTCTCTCCTCTCCCAAAAATGAATAAGCATCTTGCCCACTCTTGAACTTGGGAGGAGTCGAATTTCCCATGTTCAAGGAGTTTGATGAGGGGATACAATAAGGAGTTGCATTAACATTTAGCCCTGGTGGCCTTACGTTTCTATTTACTACTATCCTGGGACTGGTGTTAGTATCATTATTTACTAACTCGGAAGTAAATAAGTTATGATCATAAATGTCCGTATCCGACGAAGCGGATGAATTTGGTCGAGGGTTACCAGCATCCTCCCCCGACGAAATTTCCTGATTAACTTGATTTGGATTTCCTCTCTCATTTAACGTTTGTAAAGCTAATTCTATCTTTCTATTGTTTCTTTCTTCGAATGACTTAAACATTTCACCCACCTCACTGGTCAGTGTAGCCATGAGTGCTTGTATTTCACTACGATTCATGGTTTACCTTACTCAAAACCAAATCAAAATCTAAATTTAAACCAAATCAATTTCGACTTACTACTTGGCGAATCCGTTCACGCCTAAATTGTTTTTTCTTTGTAACTGTTTTTTTTTTTTTTTTATTTTTACGTAATTAAGTTCAAAAGTTCAAATAGTCTCTTCACAACTTCACGTAGCTATGGCTTCCACCCTCTACGTTTTCGGCTTTAGCGTGGCAATGGATTTCTTCCCTCCACGTCGGTCCTCGATGAGACTTCTTGGTGACTCTCGCTGATGTCCAATGATGGCTATGGCCTGTTTAGCCCTCCACCTCCTGCAATCTCCAACCAGGTCGCAAGTACTCCTCCGGTGCGTTACTTGATGCGGCTATGAAGGCCCCGCAGTTCCTTCCTCCACATCAAACTTCTTACGGCAATGAAGACCCCGCAGTTTCTTCCTCCGTGGGCCGGCGATGAGTTTGATTGCGATTGGTTTCCAGCTTAATTAGTACTCCTTCCGTTGGAACACATCTTCTTCCGTTCAACACTCGTATAATTTACTAACTGGGAACTTGCAAGACTTTCCTAACTACCTTAGTCTTGCCCCGCGCCTCCACCAAATAGATGTAGCGGGGTTTTATCATTCCACGACTTGAGGGGCTCGCGCAACCTCGCTACTCTAACGATTCCATAAAACGAGTGAAAAACTCAAGAAAGAGTAGACTTTTTTGAAAAAGCAATTTTATTAGTGACCGTTCATCTCTGAGTCTAAGGAGAGAGTCCTCTCCTCTTACAAAGTTTATACCGATCCCCCAAAAATATAGGTAAAACTAGGCAGGACCTCCTAGGTAAAACTGTTACAATAGAATAGGAAATGTGGCGCCGCGATGGCCGATAAGATCATGGTGGGAAAGGGGTCCAAAAATAGAGAGTTCAGATATTTCTAGTGATATGAGAGTTTGACAAGTTACTTGAATAGGTAAGATAAATGACTGTGTTAAGACTTAAAAGTGTAGGCCGAAATCCTTTGCTACAAAAGTAGTATTTTTCCCCCTGAAGTATAGGGTAGGAATAAAACAAGGTGATCAAAACCGAGCAACTAATAGAACAATTAAAGCATTTTTCTTTAATTGGTAAAATTGTGTTTATCTTTCGAATCGAAAGCGATAGCGGTGTTTGGTAAATTGCAAGTTATTCTCCAAATAATTCTTAAGCGAATACAGTTAAAACATTTTGCAACCAGTTGCACCATTTTGGGAGAAACGGTCTTCAAAATCGCATATTTTCCCTTAAAATCTGTTTTTAATCTTCGATTCTGTCAAAACTGTGACCATGACACTTATCAAAATTTAAAATAGCCAATAACACGGATAATCACATGCTTAGGAAAAAGAATTTATTCAAATTTCCTTAAGGCTTATGATCGGCCCCCTGGTGGCAGATACCGACATTAAATGTATATTTTCAGATTCTACGTTGGAATATATACAGGAATATATACAGGTTGTTTCTGATAAGTCTGCCATAAATCAAGGGGCGTGTTCTTTGGGTCAAACTGAGTGGAAAGTGTCAAAGAACATGGGGTGTACAAGAATTTGCAACGAAGATATGGCCCCCCAAACATTGGCCCCTAAAACAAGAAAATATTCGAAAATGTAGACTAAAACAAATTCAGCCTTATCAACTTGTTTAGAAATATGAGACAATTTCAATAGTTTCCCTCTAACATCGTTATTGAACTTTCACCTGGCAGAAGTGTATTAAATGAGTAGAAGTTAGAGTCCGACGCCGCTAAAAAGTTGTCGGCGGCGGCGTTTGCACAGTTTAGGCATATTGGCGACGGCGCGCCGCCGGCGCGCCGTTCTTTAAACCGGCGGCGGCGCTGCATACAATTTTATTGGTGGCGGCGGCGTTAGAGGCGTGTAAGTTAACAAAGAGTGATTAATGACGTATGCAGTTCTCAGTTGTGAAGTGGTGGTGTTCACAACATCAGTCCATGTTCGAAAATACTGGCTGAAATCTCTTGAAATTTTAATGTGATTTGCAAAATAATGTTTGGTATTTTTTGTGCGAAGTTTAAAATGTTTCTCTTTCCTAGCTTTTTGTAAGAACATTAAAACGAAAATTAACCATAATTTAATGGCTTAGTCTCAAACAGTCTAAATTAGTTTCCTTCAGCTTCACTGGTTCGAATCTCTTGAAATTTTAGTGAGAGGCATATTGAAAGGTGTTAAATTATCGTGCAATATTTCAAAATTTTGAAACGAATAGTTCTTTTCCTAAAATTTTCCTAAGCGACTAAATAGGTTGTAGGATTATGCACAAACAAAATTTTATTCAACTTTTTGGAAGTGAATGGTTCGTTTGAACCCTTCAATATGCCTCTCACTAAAATTTCAAGAGATTCGATCAAGTGAAACCACATAAAACTTTTAAACCGTTCGAAGACCAAGCCCTTTAATTAGGGCTAATTTTCGTTTTAATATTTATAAAAAACTATAAAAGTAAATGGTATGAAAATTTCTAAATAATAGCAAACGTTGTTTTGCACATCTCTTTAAAATTTTCAGAGATTTGAACCAGTAGTTTCAACATTCAGGCTAAATAACTGTGTTCCTCCCATAGCCGGCCTATGGCTCCTTCGATTTTTCAAGCCATAAAGCCCAAAATTACCAACACGCGCTTTTACATAGGAAAAACATTGGCGTGGGAAGCCAAATAGTGATCCAGTGGGCTGTGGTTGTAGCAAGGAAGGCAGAAATGAGCACCAGTCAAGGCTAGGAGTCTAGATCCGTGGAGTACAAATTTATAATGACTAGAATTTTTAAACTGGTCCCTCCTCAATTTTCTTAAAAGTTCTCAATTAATAAAGTGATCCCAAGGACCTGTAACCCCCGGATTTAGAATAAAAAAAACTGGTCCGAGCAATTAATACACTGGTTTTGGACCTGTGCTATTTCCAAGACTGGTTGGCACGCCGGCGTACGCCGGTGATATTTCGGCGTCGCGGCGGGGCGGCGCGCTGATTAAAAGTACGTACGGCGGCGGCGGGGTTAAAAACTAGAAATGTGGCGGCGCGCCGGCGTACTATCGGCGGCGTCGGACTCTAGTAGAAGTATGCCTACTCTAGTAAAGTAAATTCAAAGTATCATGGTACCTTTCGGTTGGTATTACTTTTATTCTTAACAAGTTAACATGGACGTTACAGGTATTGTTCAAAATGTCCACCAACGGCGTTAAGACAAACATGAACCCGTCTTTCGAAAGATTCCTGGCATGTTCCTGATTGTTTGACAACCTTCAATAATTCGTCTTCGCAAGTCTTCCTCATCACGGGCTTCATTCTTGTACACGATGTCTTTGAGATGACCCCAAAGATAGAAATCGCACGGATTTAAATCCGGAGATCTGGCTGGCCACGCAACTGGTCCTCCACGCCCAATCCACCTCAAATTAAACGTAGCATTAAGATGTTCTCTAACTGCACGGCTGAAATGTGGGGGTGCCCCGTCGTGCATAAACCACATGTCACGAAGTAATGCTAACGGTATGTCCTCGAGTAGTTCAGGTAAAGTGTCTCTTAAGAACGTGAGATATGCTTCACCATTTAGTCTGGGTGGAAGAAAATGCGGACCTAGTAAATGATTACCGACAATGCCGCACCATACGTTTAAAGAAAATTGCTGTTGGTGACTTCTAACACTAGTTGCGTGTGGGTTTAATTGGCGCCATTCGTGGTGGTTGTGATAGTTCAGAATTCCATCCCGGGAAAAATGTGCCTCGTCGGTTACTAAAAGGACCCGTGGAAATTGATTGTCCTCTACTCTGGCCAAAAACCACTCGCAAAAGTCGATGCGTCTTGGATAATCTGCCGGGTTAAGAGCTTGCACCTTTTGAATATGATACGATTGAAACTGATGTCCGCGGAGAATTCGCCAGACCAAAACGTGATTAACATGTAATTGTCGTCCAACTTGTCTGGTACTTGTCGAGGGGTCCTCATCGAACATGGCAAGGACGTCTTCCTCGATTTCCTCCATGTCTTCTGGAATGTCTCGCTCTCGAACGTTGTTGGGTTGTACTTGTCCGATGTCCCTCAAGCGCCTGTCAACAGCCTCGAACGTACGACGATTTGGTATGCGTCGTTGCGGAAATTGTTCCTGGTATCGCCGCTGTGCTTCCACTGAATTGCCCTGCGCCAGTCCATACATGAGATGCATGTCTGCATATTCTGCATTGGTATACGCCATACTGTACTACCACACGTTCGTTCGAAGTGATACTGTGACGTTATCAACAACATCGCGTTACTTTATAGCAAACCACCGTTTAGTTTTTACGTTTGCGTCATGACTGTCAGCATTGTTTTTTATTCACAAACGTAAACAATAAACGGTGGTTTGCTAAAAAGTCTTTGGGGTCATCTCAAAGATTTTTTGACATCGTGTACAAGAATGAAGTCCGTGATGAGGAAGACTTGCGAAGACGAATTATTGAAGGTTGTCAAACAATCAGGAACATGCCAGGAATCTTCCAACATGTCCAAGAATCTTTCGAAAGACGGGTTCATGTTTGTCTTAACGCCGTTGGTGGACATTTTGAACAATACCTGTAACGTCCATGTTAACTTGTTAAGAATAAAAGTAATACCAACCGAAAGGTACCATGATACTTTGAATTTACTTTACTAGAGTAGGCATACTTCTACTCATTTAATACACTTCTGCCAGGTGAAAGTTCAATAACGATGTTAGAGGGAAACTATTGAAATTGTCTCATTATTTCTAAACAAGTTGATAAGGCTGAATTTGTTTTAGTCTACATATTCGAATATTTTCTTGTTTTAGGGGCCAATGTTTGGGGGGCCATATCTAAAACGGAGGTGTAGGGTCAATTCCAATTAAATGGGTAGTTGGGTGTAATTGAAATTTAATCCTATTGTTCGATTTGAGGAAAGGTTCTTTATGGGAGAGCTGTGGTCATCGTGACCCGGACTGAAACAGATCGCGACGGTATTGGGACAAACTTGCTTACTAAAATAATTAACTCCAAAGATAACATAAAAACAAACTTTATTTAAGTTGAAGAAAATATAAAAAACGAGTAAAAATGTTAAAGGGTGGAGAGAGGCTAGCTATTCGAGCGCGCGGTTTTGAGGATGGAAGCCTTCTGAAGAGTTCTTTCTTTATGCAGCTATTCGATACGATCGAGGTTCGTCATGGGTTTTTTGGTGTAAAAAGACGGAGGATTTTGGTCGCCAGGTCGCTAGGCAACTTCTTTGTGGAAAGTTTTGGGGTTGTTTACCTCTCGACCTGGCTTGGTTATCCTGATGGTATCTGTATTGAATAGGCTACCGAAGGTTTTTTTGGGGAATTTGGTCAGCGCGCTCTCTAGCTCGCTCTTGTATTGTAAGGGAAAGTACATAAAGGTAACAAAATTTCATGGAATTAAAAATAAGAAAAAATAGTAAAAAAAGGGGTTTTCAATAAAACAATTAACAAAATTTAAATTTAGGGAATTCGCGTATTCACTTTTTCTACACTCCCCCCGGTGACAATGCACATTGTCACCCAGGGTTAATTACGCGAAATTATTTGGTTATCTCTAAGTTGCAGAGATGCTGAATTGTACGTCTTATGACGTTGCCATTTGTGGTTTTTACCACGCAGGAGCGAATTTTTTGATCACGTCCTATGATCACTTCTTGGATTAATCCAAGCTTCCTTATGTGGCGTGGCATTTTGTCGTCGCATATTATAACAACATCGCCAATTTCGTATTTACCGATAGTCTTATTGTTGGCGTGGTGAGCTGACCAAAGCTCCATTAAATATTCACTTTTCCATCGTACCCAGAGGTTTTGAATTAATTTTTCTCGGGATTTTAATTTATTTTGCATTTCTAGTCTCGACTTTGGGTACACACTTTTTTGAAACTGATGGGAGGGAGGGAAGTTATTCTTCGTCCGATTAAGAATTCGGATGGACTTAAGGGGGTTGGTTCATTAGCATCATTATAGGAGTAGGTCTGGAGTTGATGACACCCTCTGTTTCAATAAGTATAGTTTCGAGCTCGGGGCCGGTGAGGGAAGCGTGGCCCATCGTTTTTCTCAATGTGGTTTTGGTCGACCGGACCAGGCGTTCCCACCAGCCTCCGTGCCACGCAGCTCTCTCAACTATGAATTTCCACTTAATTCCTCTTGTTCCAAAAAATTCCTTTAAGGAGTCTGTTTTAATGCCTTGCCATATGGATCTGAGGTCGGAGTTCGCCTTTTTGAAGGTCTTTGCGTTATCGGAGTAAACTGTGGTAGGTACCCCTCTACGCGCAATAAGTCGGCGAAAGGCCATCATAAAATCGTCTGTGTTTAACGATAGTACCAATTCTAAATGAATGGCGCGAGTGACCGCGCAGGTGGCTAGTAGAATATAGGCCTTCTTCATTTCTTTATCATGATTTTTTACCAAAATGGGACCGGCAAAGTCAAACCCAATTATAGAAAAGGGAGGGGTTTCAGTGATCCTGTCCATGGGTAATGGAGCAGTAGGTGCGTTGCCAAGCGTTGCCCTTAATCTCTTGCAAGTTAGACAGTCCTTAACTATAGTACGAGCTAACTGTCTTCCACTGGGAATCCAATATCTCACGCGTAACTGGGTAATGGTGTCATTAATTCCTCCGTGAAATATTTGGGAGTGGCTTCTCACTACGAGCATTTTGGAAAATCTGTGACTTTTTGGCATAATGATTGGGTGTTTTTCCCTGTAAGATAAGGCTGACTCTTCTAACCTGCCCCCTACACAAATAATCCCAGCTGAGTTTAGAAGGGGTGTCAAGGAATAAATTTTTGAATTTTTGCTGACCCCTTCTCCACTCCTAAGGTCCTTTAATTCGGCTTTGTATTCTAAGGCTTGGACAGATTTCACCCATAATATCTCGGCACGCTCCATTTCTTCCGCGCAAATTGGACCTGAATTTTTGAATTTCCTTTGTCCGAATCTGAATAGGTATGCGGTTACTCTTAACACATTGTCTAAGTGGTAGTATCGTGTCAAGTCAATGACATTTTCGGCATTTAGGTTTTCTACGGTGGTGACGGATAAGGTTAATTTGCGTCGTTCATTTGCTACTACCTGTAGGTCGGGGTGCTCTGGGTTTATTGTTTGGTTTCGGCTTGGAGGCCATTCTCTTTCGTGGCCCTTTAACCACATGGGGCCTTCAAACCAAAACTTGTTATTTACAAGATTTTCGGCCTTGATTCCCCTAGAGGCAGGTCTGCCGGATTTTCTGCGCCCGGACAGTGAAACCAATTTTTGCATTCGGTTAGGGCTTGTATTCTATAACCCGGTTACTAACGAATGGCTTCCAAATTTCTACTTTCCCCCTTACCCAGGCTAATGCTACCATAGAATCTGTCCAGAAATATGTCCTGGCTACATTTTCGCTAAATGTGGATTTGACATGGTTGACTAATCGGGCTCCTAAGAGGCATGCCATCAATTCTAGGCGCGGTATGGTCAGGTGTTCATCCTTTACAGGGGCTACTCTTGTTTTCGCGGTGATTAAGGAGGTTCCGATTTGGTTATCTTGGGTCTGGTAGCGAACATATACTATGGCTGCGTAAGCCTTTTGACTTGAGTCCACGAAACAATGGAGTTCCTGGCTAATTATGTCATCAGAGTTTGAAAAATAGTGTCGGTCAACTTTTAAATGGTGCAGTTGAGGTAGTTCCAGACACCAGGTTTCAAACTCATTCCCTATATCAACGGGGAGTTCTGTGTCCCAATCCATGTCTTTTAATTTCCATAAGCCTTGGAACAATAATTTTGCTCGAATGGTAAAAGGGGACAAAAGGCCAATTGGGTCAAATATTTGAGACACGTGGCTCAGTACTTGGCGTTTTGTCTTGCGAAAATGTTTTAGCATCTCAATTAAGTCTGTCAGATCAAAGGAGAAAGTATCGGAAAGGGTGTCCCACTTAATCCCTAACACCTTAACTATGGGGTCGGCTACTTGGTCGAACATCATTGGTTCCCCGGATTCAGATATTTTATTCCATTCTTCTCTTAATTCATTTGAATTTGTCCCCATTTCCGCAGGTTCATGCCCGCCCCCTTCATAAGTTCGGTTGCCCCCTTTGATATGGTCAATGCTTCCTGAACACTGTTGGCGCCACTTGTCAATCGTCTACGTACAAATCATTTGTAATCTTATCTCTGACTATGGGGTCTAGGTTTTTGGCTTCTTGGGCGTGGAACTTAATCGTGCAAGCTAACAGAAATGGGCTAGAGTTATTCCGAATGGAACTCTACACATTCGTAATGTTCTGAACTGGTCTGGGATAATTTTGCCATTGGGGTCTTCCTTTATCCAAAGGAATCTGACAGAGTCCTTGTCGGGTTTGTCAAGGGCAACTTGCAAGAACGCGGCTTCGATGTCCGCGACTACAGCTATTTTGTTTACTCTGAACCTTAAAAGGAGAAGTAGGAGATCGGGGTTGAGGTTTCCACCAGGGGACAAACAGTCATTCAGAGAGGGGTGCCCGTAACCATGAGAAGAAGCGTCGAAGACTACCCTGAGCTTCGTCGTTACGGCCTTTTTTCGCACTACCCCCTGGTGGGGCATATAGTACGTGCCAGGTGTTGCATTATCTAACTCTTTTGGGGGAACTTCCTCCGCGATGCCATTTTCTAATTGTTGGTTAATAACCTTTCGATATTCGGAAAAATACTCGGGGTCCTTTTGGAATTTATTTGAAAGAGGGCTCATTCTTTTAAGGGCTTGGTTATAATTGTTGGGAAGGGTTTCTTTTGTTGTGACCCAAGGAAATTTTACGCTGTAGCGTTCACCGTCATGGTAAACATTCTCAAAGAAATTTTCTACGGTTAGGTCCGTTTGGTTTTCTTGGACTTCACCTCCCCTTATCCCCATGGTTTCTAAATCAAAAAATTTCTTAATTGAGTCATTTACCCTCTTTTGACCTATGGTGATTAGGTTGGCTGATACAGAATTAGTGTTGGTAGGGCTTGGTGAGCCTTTAATGGGTCCCTGTAAACACCAGCCGAACTTGGTTTCGATTGCTACTAATGACTGTGCAATTCTTTCGGTTTTCCCTGTCACTACGTCCCAATAAAAATCTGCTCCAATGAGAATGTCAATTTCAGAATCCCCATTGTCTTCCCCAATATGGTCATCTGCCATCTGCATATTTTTTGATTTAATCATTTCCTCGTAATCGGATTTATTCACCTCGGTAAAAACGTGGCATAAAAAGGGTAGCTCTAAAGCTGTAATTTCAACGGACTGGGGGGTCTAATCTATTCTCCAGGGTTATTTTAACCCTCCTTGCTTTATTTCGGGTAGGAATTTCTGCCCCAAAACTAAAAACATCTAGAGTCTGCTCTCCTACAACGGGTAGGTTTAATTTCCGTGAAAACTCCTGTCTTACAAAGGTGACCTGACTCCCCCCGTCCAGAGACACTTAGCGGATTCCTTTTCTCTTGGGTTATTTTGGTTTCGGACAACCGCTCTGGCGGTTTGGAGGATGACTACCTTGTTTTTATTTTGAACGGGCGTGGCAAGTTGCGTAATGGCTGACGTTACCGTTTCGTTTTGGCTAGCACTGGCTTCCCCAGGGTTGGCTTTGCTTTGGGAATTTACGGGGTTTTTATCGCAAATAGCGTAGTGATGTTTTTTTCTGACATTCCTTACAGGATTTAAATCTAGAACGGCAGTGTTTGGTATCGTGATTATTTCAAACAATATAACACCTGCCACCGTTTTTAATACTAGCTCGTTTTTGCTCTAGGGTTTGGCTCTGGCAGTTAATGGACTGATGGGTGTTGGATTTGCAAAATATGCAGTACACGTAATCAGAGGGTTTTTGGGTTCCAGTGGTGAGGGTGGAAGCGGAGGGCACGCGTCTGTTCTCGTGCCTTCCTTGGTTTCTAACTTTGTCATAAGATTGACCGTACCTATTTTCATTACGTACCACCTGTTCGGTTTTTCTAGGCCCCGCGCTTAGCATCTCGGCCATTTCGCGGCTTTCTACTTGCTCCCTAATGAAGCTTACTAATTTCGCCGCGTTCCACGTTTGATTATTATAAGTGGGTCCTTGTCTAACGCAAAACTCCGTTCTAATATCGCTTGGCAAGCATTTTAACAGGGTGGGGAAAAGGAATGAAGCTCTCTCTTCGGTATTTACTCCTAGAGCCTTAAGGCTTCGTATGCTAACTTCACAGGTATTTAATAATTTCTTAGGGCTTTCAAATTACTAGAATGGTCTACTGGCTGAATTTCCATCAGCGTTTTCATGTGGGTGTGTACCTCATAATCAGATTTATCAAAAGTAATTTTTAAGAGGTTAATAGCCTCATCGTAAGAATTGTCGGATTGGGTGAAACCTTTTATGGTTTGAAGGGCCTCACCTTCTAGGTACGACTCTAAGTAAATAAATTTTTCTACCTTTGATAGATGAATATTGCTATCCACAGATGCTTCGAATCTTCCCCAGAAACTCGTCCAGTTGGCGACGTCTCCGTTGAACGGAACAATAGGTATAGGAGGAAGTCTGATTTCGGGTCTGCCGTTGTTCGAGTTTCCCGTACTGGGTGCGTGAGTTTGCCGCGAAAAGTTCGTGAACGGGTTGGGACTCGGCGTTCGCCGCCGAGAGAGGAGAAGGAATTCCCGCGTTAATAAGCGCGGTTACCGAAGGCGGAGTTTGATATCCCGCGTTTGGAGGTGGGTTTGCCGGCACGACGATTGTTGCCGATGAGGGTGTTTGATTTCCGACGGCGGATGGTTGGTAAGTCGGCATGGTCGTTTGCCGAAGGTGGTGGTTGATTTCCGAGGGTGGTGGTTGATTTCCGGAGGGTGGTGGTTGATTTCCGGAGGGTGGTGGTTGATTTCCGGAGGGTGGTGGTTGATTTCCCTGTCCCGCGGTGGTTGTTAATTGGCGGCATTGTTGCCGAGGGTGGTGGTTGGGTTCCCGCGGTGGTTGTTAATTGAGGCGGCATTGTTGCCGAGGGTGATGGTTGGGTTCCCGCGTGGATGGAGCATTTCCGGTGGGGTAAATTGGCGCGTTGGTGGAAGAGGTTGAGCCTTGTTGCGTGTTGAACGGGATCAAGGTTTGCCCAGAGTAAATTGAGGCTGATCCAGGGTTGATGTTAATGCGTTGGCCTTCTTTATTATCCGTGTTACCTTTAAACGAATCTCGGATATTTCTTTTCCCGGTATCGGATTGCGTCGTTGGTCTCGTGCTCCATCTCTACGTCATCTTCGATCAAGGCTTCGACTCGGGCGTCGATCTGAACTAGATTTTCTTCCTTATCTAGTAGAATGGATAGTCCATCCTCGTAATCTGTGACGTCGGTGGTGGGGTCTTTCATTAAATCCTTTAATTGATTTATCTTCCTGGTTGCTGCCGCTCGCGCGCTTGCTCTTATCCCCTTTGCGAGTTTAAGTTCCTTTTTTAAGGAGGTAGTTGAGGTGGATAATGCCGTGATTGGAGGTTGGGTTCCGGCATTTGTGGTGGTGGTGGTGGTCTTGCTACTCGCAGTGGTGGAGGTAGTGGTCTTGTTACTCGCCGCCGTGGTGGTAGTGATGGTGGCGTTAGAGCCCGAGGCTCCGGTTTGCGTTGTATTCATCTTGAATTTCGTTAATTATTTTAATTATATAGCCGCTTAGTCCCGGGTTTCGGCACCATAAAACGGAGGTGTAGGGTCAATTCCAATTAAATGGGTAGTTGGGTGTAATTGAAATTTAATCCTATTGTTCGTTTTGAGGAAAGGTTCTTTATGGGAGAGCTGTGGTCATCGTGACCCGGACTGAAACAGATCGCGACAGTATTGGGACAAACTTGCTTACTAAAATAATTAACTCCAAAGATAACATAAAAACAAACTTTATTTAAGTTGAAGAAAATATAAAAAAAAAAAACGAAAAAGTTAAAGGGTGGAGAGCTAGGCTAGCTATTCGAGCGCGCGGTTTGAGGATGGAAGCGTCTGAAGAGTTCTTTCTTTATGTAGCTATTCGATACGTCGAGGTTCGTCATGGGTTTTTTGGTGTAAAAAGAGGAGGATTTTGGTCGCCAGGTCGCTAGGCAACTTCTTTATGGAAAATTTCGGGGTTGTTTACCTCTCGACCTGGCTTGGTTATCCTGATGGTATCTGTATTGAATAGGCTACCGAAGGTTTTTTTTGGGGAATTTGGTCA
>JAEQBA010002197.1:86675-113604 GCA_019434445.1 Phalangium opilio | reverse complement strand
TTAATATCAAACGAGGTCTATTGTCGTCATTGTCGTTTCCCCCAAAATCACTCGGGCAAATTATTTTTAAAAATATATATTATATATTATATTGCGCTAATTCGGCTTTAAATTTTTGTATAGATTCTACTTTACCGCAGTCTTTCGGGTTAACTTTAGCTTTGCGGCAAAGCTCTATAGCGGCATCTCGTTGAGAGGCCGTATCGCCTCTATCCGCTCGTGTGTACGATATCGACTTAAATTTGTTTTTCGCGATATTAGTCGGGTTTTTCTTATGTTCCGAATGCGCAATTGCCACGGAAATCGCTCTCGCTAGACACAGATTATCATTGTTCACTATCCTGATAATTCCTCGAGAGTCACGAGAAAAGATATCAAAGGACCGCACTCCTTTGGGAGCAGCACGGCCAAACCCTTCTACCGGGATTCTCACCACGTGAAATTTTAAGACGATGGGTCCCAAAAAGAATCTTTCAAACTCATCATCGTATAAACTGACTCTATCTCATCTAAAACAGATTTAGAGTCCAATTGGTCAGCTCTACGAAATGAGAGTGATATCTCGCCCCTGTTTGGCAAGCTTAAACTTTCGGCCGTTATCTGAATCATATCAGATGGAGCTAACCTATTAAGAACGGCCTGGACAATATTGGCTAAGCCTTCAACCAAATTATTAGTTATTCTTACGGTGATTTCGAGACCCGTTAGGTTAAATCTAGGGTACATTTGCACTCTTTGATCCGTAATTCACAGTGAGGTAGAGAATCTATTGGCGTCATAACTGCCCCCCTCGCTCCGCCTCCAGATTGGTCAGGGAAATTACTAAGACCCGAAAAATCTATAGAGGCGAAATCGTTTTGAGAGGCGAAACCCAGCTCTGGATTATTGTTTAAAAAGTCGCGAGCTATACGATCATTCTGGGAAGATTCAAATTCCCGCACAATTGATTCTTCCTTTTCGAAAATGTTAAAAGCTTTAATCATGTTTTCATCTTGCTCATCCACTAGTAGATTTTCAGCTTGCATTTCGTCTATATCGCGTTGACCTATGTCAAACGCCCTTTTTTCGAAACGAGCCATATATTGCTCACTACACGTTAAAGGTAGATTATTAAAGAATGTTTCCAACTCTTTAATGTCGCGGCATTGTTCAGGCTCACGCGGTACGCTTAACATATATTTAAATATGTCTGTAAATGTTTCAAGAATAGCGTATCCTCTATTAGAAAAAAAGGCGGTAAAATTTCCCCGACTGTAGCTGGGTTAAGTTTGAGAAATGTACATAAATTAAAGAAAAAAGCGTAAATTTTCTTAATTGGCCATGGTCGTAACGCGGCCAATTCCTCGATCTCGAATAAAATAGATTCTTGATCCATCTTTACGCGTTTTTATAGTAAAAAAAAAAAACTTACGTTAAATGCTATCCCCATGAAAAACAAAAAAGAATATAAAAATACGTTACCTTTCAAATCAAGACGTGTCCGGGCAGGTTTTGTAAAACTTTTCTAAAAGCGAGACTATGCTATTCGTCTTTACTTTATAACTCTGAAGTAGAGAATGAGTTTTGCATACTCAACATATTGCCTTATATAGGTCATAACACTCACTTACCCCCCCCACCTCCCCCCACATGTTGTACGTAACGGCTTTTTACGAAGCAAAAATGTAATCTTTTTTAGATACATCCCCCCCCTCTCTCCCTCTAAAGAACCCGTGCTATAACAAGAACCGACCAACGCAGTTTCGTCCAGGCCTGTTTACCCTATATGAAAGAGGCCAACCTTAAACTAGAACTGCCACCCACCCTCTCTCCCCAAAACCAAACTCTAACTAGAACTTCCCCCCTCTCTCTCTCTACCCCCAAGCTAAACTCTAACAAGAACAAATCTTTGCCCAGACCTGTTTACCCTATATGAAAGAAGCCAACCTTAAACTAGAACTAAACCCCCTTCTCCCCTCTCTCCTCAAAACTAAACTCTAACTAGAACTCCCCCTCTCTCTCTACCCCCAAGCTAAACTCTAACTAGAACAAATCTTTGCCCAGACATGTTTACCCTATATGAAAGAAGCCAACCTTTAACTAGAACTAACCCCCTTTCTCCCCCCTCTAAAGAATGAAGACATAAGCCATGTTAGGGCTCACTTTGATTTTGACAGTCGAATAAGAAGGTCGCTTGAATTGTAAGTAGAATTTTTGCGTAACAGTTTTGGGCGCTCGCTTGGTATAATAGCAACGGTTGCTTTTTTTAAGATAAGAATGGAAGTTGATAATTTTCGTAAACGAAAACTCCCGTCCAAACCTCGTAAAATCAATTCGAGATTTCATTTGGGAGAAGTATTTCTATCTTTCGGATTCACGTCTGATCTCAATATAGAGATTAGAATATGCCAGAAAGAACCAGATTTGTCCACGTTTCGCTTTGATGTTGACACCTGGCAAGCTTTTGCATCCAAAATTGGTCCGCTTAGCGGATGGACAAGTTGCCAAGAACCCACATCATACGACGCTATTTTAGCCGATACTCCATTATCTTCGACATCAGCACACGCAACCTTTAACAATCTAAAGCTGGAAACGAATATCAGGGGTGGAGACAGTATCGACTTCACATTGAACGCTTCAGAAGCAAGCGAGTTAAATCGATTAATGCCATATATTAATGAACATGTGAAAAAGCTTGTATCGAACGAACAGGTGTATTTATTACTTGGTGATTTGATCTGCGCTGAACTTATTACCATATATAAAATATTACACATAGATTACGGTGAATTCTTTTCTTTCGAAGAAATTGAAGATCATATTAATTTTGATCGTGTACTATCATATTTTGGCTCGTACGTTTCACCGTATAAAATATTAATGGCTTTTGAAAGTAGATTAAAGGAACGCGGAATAAGTTTTGATTTTCAATCGTATAATATATTTAATATATTAATGTCTCAAACTTCTTATTTAAAGAAACGTATAAGCGTTGTCAATCTTTTTGGCCTGGTGTAAATTTGTATTGAAATAAATTTTTTAAAACGTAATTTTTGTCATTTGATCTGGATAGGCATATATATTTATAGGACCATAACAAGACGTTTCTAAAGCATTGTGGACAACATTAACTAGTCTACAAAGAAATCGGCTAGGATTGTGTTATTATCGTTAGAAATCATTTGAACTCGGGGTCAAATTCTTGTTTTTTAGGAATGTGACCGCGTCTAGACTTGTTTTTATTAATGTATTGAAAGCTAGGGTACATGGAAATCGGTGTTATTATTATCGTTAGAAATCATTTGAACTCGGGGTCAAATTCTGTTTTTTAGGAATGTGGCCGCGTCTAGACTTTTATTATTAATGTATTGAAAGACATGCGGCAAGGGTACATGGAAATCGGTGTTATTATTATCGTTAGAAATCATTTGAACTCGGGGTCAAATTCTGTTTTTTAGGAGTGTGACCGCGTCTAGACTTGTTTTTATTAATGTATTGAAAGCTAGGGTACATGGAAATCGGCTAGGAATGTGTTATTATCGTTAGAAATCATTTGAAGTCTGGGTCAAATTCTTGCTTGATTTTTAGGATTGTGAGAGGGTCTAGACTTTTATTATTTTGGGGTCTCGTTTGCTTCAATAACAACTTTTGAATATTGGAAAGATCATAAGGTTTTTGTATAGGGGTATATAGAAAGAGCGTCGGAGACTAAAAGAACCCCCCCCCCGGTTTCTCCATGGTTTCTATAAATACGGCAATTTACCCAATACAAAAATCACTCTCAGCCTAAACACTGATGAACCACTACTACTAAGACTAAATCCTGCACCAAACTTTCAACATGTGAGTATAATGTTTTTTCTCCTGAAATCATAGAATAAGTTTTTTTGTTATTTAGGGCACCCAACCCTTTACCGTTTGGGAATGAGGTATTTGAATTCCTAAACCCACCTGTCCAAGATGAACCTTTGGAAGAAGAGCCTTTTCCTCTAGCTGAACTAGAGGAAGTGGTGGTGGAAGGAGGGGAGGAGGGAGGGGAGGAGGAATGGGAGAATGAGGAATTGGATGAGGATGATGAAGATCCTACGCCATTGGATTGCAACATCCAACGGTAAACATTCCATGTTTTCTCCTATTTTTTAGTAGCTATATTTCCTCCATAAAATTTGATCAGGATCTTAGCCCAGATCCGTCAGGAGGCCGAGGAAGAAGAATGGCTTGCCAACAACGAAGTACGCCCGGCCATCGAACAAGTGTACTCGGTCGAGACAAATTATGTTATCGAAGCCCTGGGTCAAACCCTGTTGGGTTTCATGGTATTCCCTGTAGACCCCTAGAGGGGGCACCCCTAGTCGAGGAACAGCCCTTAAACATAGCTAACTGTTATTCCGGCTTGTAAGTTATATAGTTTTTTTTCTTTTTTAAGACCATTTCTAATTTCTTTTTTCTTTACAGTCTCAATACGGCCATCTTAAAGTTTTTTAAAAGGAGAGCCCGAATATACAGGGAATCCGAAGGGGAGGTTGATGCTGACGGCGTGATTGACGCCGCGTCCGTTCGGACAGCAACCGAGCACGATATACGTCGGGCGAAACTGTTCCTCGACAAAGTCGCCTACGGGGTGCTCGCCCAACAGATGGTAGATCTAGGGCTTTTTCGATAACATAAATATCCGCGTCTCGGGGGGCTATTCAATTTCCCGCCCCTAGCCCCCAAAGGTAAGAAACCGTTTTTGTATATTATAAGGGGGGGGTAAAGAGTGTCTGGGTTTCAACGGTCCCCCTCCATACTATATATACGGAGATTTTCCCAATACTAAAATCATTCTCGGTTTAGCTTCGGCCAGAACATCATCCACCATTATCATGTGAGCATACTGTTTTTTTTCTGAAATCGTGGAAAGACTAACTTTTGAACTTATTAGGGCGTACAGTCATATTGACGATGTTCTTTTGTACACGGACGACGAGGAGGACCCGAGACAAAATTTTTACGAGTGGCAACAGCGTCAGCCACCCCCACATCAACAGCGTCAGCCACCCCCACATCAACCCCAGGAAAACCCGCCGAGAGTAAATGAACATCTGCCAAATGATTGCAGCCTCTTCAGGTAAAGTCTCTATATTTTTTAAAACTTTAATGGCTATATTCAAACATTTTTTTATAGGATCCTTGCTGATGTCCATAAGGACTTAGTGAGGATTCGCGCGGAGAATCTCGGACATGGTTTTGATCTCCGCGAGGACGACGTTGTCTTCCGGGAGTTGAGTTTTCGACTCATACCATTCGTTGACATAACACCCACTCCCGGAAACCCTATGCCGGTTTACGTTAACACGTCTCGCTCGGGCTCGTAAGTTAATTAGCATTATTTTTTTAAAGATGGATCCCTAATATCTTTTCTTTCTATTTTTAGTCTCAATGCCGCTATCACCGACTATTTCAAGGAAAGAGCGGGTACCCCCAATGAGGGAGTCCTAGACCGGTTTAGGCAAAAGCGTTTCCTCAGAGCTGTAGCAAATGATGTTCATTTACAAACAGGCCTTTAATCGTTTCATTTTTTTCTATTTAAAATTATATATATATATACAAATAAACATGGATAAAATATTTAAAATTATATATATTTATACAAATAAAACATGGATAAAATATTTAAAATTATATATAGACAAATAAAACATGGATAAAATATTTAACGCCTCTTGATTTATACATATTGCAAAAGTAAAAAAAAAAAAAATATTACCGGAATTAAAATTCCGTGTAAAATTAAAAAAACGTTGGGATAGAAATTCCTAGGCTTGTACAGGCATTCCCCCACTTTGCACGCGTAACTGGGAGAGGAAACGTAGAGATATATTCCTATAACATTTCAGCGCTATTCGGAGAGAAAACGCGAGCCGCTATGGTTGTACACGCATTCCCCCGCTTTGCACGCGTAACGGAGAAGAGGAAAAAAAGAGAGAGGCAAAAAAAAAACTCTCCTTCACAGCGCTCTCGCGCCGCTAGGCTAGTACATTCGCAAGCGTAAAAATAAAGAGACGGTCAAAGGGAAAGAGACGGTGAAAGTCAGGGAACCAAGAGAGAGAGAGAGAGAAAAAAAACTCTCCAGCCTTCACAGCGCTCTTGCGGGTATCGGGCTGGGTAAAGAGAAAGTGAAAGTCAGAATTAAAAAAAGGGGGACTTAGCGCAAAGAGAGAGCATACACTCAAGAACAACCTCCACCCTTCAGGTGGAGGAGGTGAGGGGGAGACACACCAACCCCCCTCCGGGGATGGAGGCATGGGGGCAAAAATTCGTCCCCCCCTTCGCGGGTATAAACCATGGGGGAAAAAAATTCATCCCCCCCTGCGCTGCCCGCGGGTATCGAGGCTTACTATTCTCTCACAATCAAATATCTGTTCTTATTTCTGATGAAAAAAAATGTAATGAATAATATAATGTGTCATTCAGTTACTCCTTCGAAATATTTATTAAACGTTAGTAGTAGTGACGAGATTTCACAACACTTTTTTAAAACGTAATTGGGATCATAGTATCATACTCTCAATAAAGCTTTTGTTCTATCCTAAATTCTTGACTTTGCGGTTGGGCAAAATTCAATTAGAAGCAAACTAGCTGACTAGTTATTAAAAAAAAAAATACTGAAATGCATATTAAGTGAATATTTGTATATTATAAGAGGTTTTTGTTCTTGTAAATCTATTTACTTGATATATGAAGGAAGTGATCATGGCTATTAAAACTATATTTATACCCTTAACTTACTAAATGCAATTAGGTCTATAAGAACTAAACTTTGGAAGACCCGTTGATGAAAGCCTTAATATAAAACAATTGAAATGCATAGGGTCCGAGAAGTGTTAATCATATATAAAGTAATAAAAATGACCTTGAAATCGTCAACTTTCTTTCCCGCCGCCGATGGGCTGGCGATTCGCGATTTATACCGCGTCGCGGCACGGACGCGTTCGCGATTTATACCGCGCCACGAAACGGAAGCCCTTAACGAGAATTGCTTGTTTTCTTTTCTTAGAAGGGCTTCGTTCGCCTTACAATCACAGACAAAGAGCATTTCCAAATGGAACGCTGATAGTTCAGAGTGTGGAACAAGTTCATGACGAAGGAAGATACGCTTGCATCGCCCAAAACACCGACGGACAAGCCGCCCTAAATAGTTTACATATTACCATTACAGGTAAATAAACCAAGATCCAATTCCAAAGTTTTAGCGTATTCACCCGAAATATTAGGAAGTATTGCAGCATAAAAAGAGCATTAAACTTATTATGATTTATAATGAACAAGGGAACAAATCAAAAATAGTTTAATGTACATTTTCGAAGGTTGTTAAACGCGAAGCTCTAAGCGAGTATGGGATGCTATTATTCTAAGGCAATAATTGTAATTGGGGGACGGTAATATTTAAACATTGATACAATATCTTCAAGGAAGAGAAATTGCTCAGCAGATATCTCTTAACCTGAGTAAAACACGAAATATTTTTTTGGTTTTCAGTTCGTCCTCACATTGAGCCGTTCACGTTTCCGAAGTCACTTCAACAGGGACAACGTTACTCAGTTTTGTGCTCGGTGACCAAAGGCGATCCCCCGATCAAAATGATCTGGATGAAAGACGGCACTCCTGTGTCGGATCGGAAGACGGGGTCGGACGGCATACATTCCATCGCCGTCACCGAGTTCAGTTCCACTTTGGTCTTCGAGTCGTTGCGACCAGACCACCGTGGCAATTACACTTGCGTCGCCTCCAATTCGGTCGGGACTGCCAGTCATCACGCCACAATGGTAATTCACGGTATGACTTTATGTTTAAACCATGGATGGGATGGCGGTATTCATTTTCATAAGATTATGGGACTCCGGCAAGATCTTGTAAACCCTATAAGGGATACCTTGTCAATATAAACACCACGTGATTGAAGAACAAGGTGATGTTATTGATCAAGTATATCAAGGTTAACTCGAGCTTTAAAGGGAACACTTTTAAAAGATAAGCCTGCGCGAATTAGGGGACGGTAAAATCTGTATTTTTAGGGTGCTTGAAATTTGACAATCACATTTTAAGGCTACTAGCGCGAGGATGGGGACGTACATAGTTTGGATCTGTATTTTTCATCTGGTGTATCTATGTCACAAGAAGTAACATTTCACTGTTTAAAGACTAGTGCGCGGCGAAGCAATGTAAAGCTTTTATTGCTCGAGTATCATTACAAGCATGAATTTATTTATTAACATGAATATATATGTGTATCATTAGCCTTTCTATCATGTTATTCAGGGATGGGAGGGACCTTTCTATTACATACGCGTTTAACGTCATCGTGGTAGCCAATCAAAATCGAGACACCTGGAAGTTCGAACAGCAGACGACCAGTTTAACAAAATTGTATGGGGGATACAATTTTCGGTTAGGTTCACCAAACTGCGTCAACTGAATATTAAAAATGATCGCCGATACGTGAATAAATATCTCAACACGATGTCCGAAAGTGATATTGATCTTTTAAACGAAATTATAATAAGTGCCTGCAATGTTTTTCCTAATCTAAAACTGAAAACTGTTGGTAAAGTGCTAAGCCTTGGCCATTATGAAAATTAATGTAACGGTTGAAAGTAAACTACTAACATTTTAAATCGTGAGAATTGATGATGCTGGTTTTTCCCTGCTGTTGGAGTTAAATAATGCGGTAATTGATCAATTTACAAGCATAATTAGCCTTCCGCGTGACAAGAGCTTTAGCTTTAAAAACAAACCGCGAGAAATTCTCTGACGTCACTCAAACTAAGCCCCTCCCATCCCTGAATATGTAGTTTAACTAGTCAATGCAGATATATATTCATGTTAATAAATAAATTCATGTTACAAGTTAAGAAAGTAAGAATAGCATTCTTGTATGTACACTCTAGCTGAGGGGTAATAAATCTGAGTCATTGTACACTGATTACGAATTAGACAGAGTGTGGAATAGATTAGACGATCACTGCATATCAAGTAAAATTGGCAGACACGCAAGCAATCGGTGTGAATAATTTCAGATCTGAAAATAAATGCTTTTCAGGTCTGTTCTACCGTTTATATTCAATAAAACATTGTCATGAGTAGACTTTTAAAACCTTACACGTTATCACTATAGTGTAGTCAACTGCGTTTACACCGAATACGGTAAACAGAGTAGCCGGCCCTTCGCTCGCGATCATTCCTATTTTATTTTCAACGATATAATATATCAATTATAGTTGTAAATTATCGATATTATATTAATGGTGACGTTAATGGTAAAAATCGTTATGTTCTTTTAATTTCAGTTCCTCCTCGTTGGAAGTTGGAGCCGGAAGCGACGTTCGTAGTGCAAGGATGGACTTTGCTCTTGGACTGCCAAGCTGAAGGGTTTCCACTTCCCAGAATAAGATGGTCCAAGTCTAACGGTGAGTACTTTTCAGTCTACTCTCCATCAGAAAGGGATCTGGATGCAAAGTAGCTGTAATCTTGGGAATGAATATAGATGTGAAGTTAACGATAACTGTTCAAAAAGGATAGTTACGGATTCATACTTTTCGGTAAAAATAAATGAGCGTTTAATCGGCAACTTTTCTTGAATTTTAAATTATATAGCGTGATAACAATAATAGCAAAAAGTATGACAGTAATATGGTTTTAAAGTTGCACGTATTTGTTAATGTTCGCGTATTCAAGCAAAAACCCAATCTATGATAGGGGACTAATTTTCCTCAAGAAATGCAGTATTACGACAAAGATAATGGTTATACCCAAAGTATCTATATACTTTTGTTTATACTTATTATTTAATGTAAGTCGTGGTTTTTACCTCTCCGAGTGACGATGACATCACGGAGAGGTATTACACTGGACGTGTGGGTGTGTCTGTCTGTCTGTCACACCCCACGTGACCGCGTTCGCAGTTTGCGTATCGGAGCAAACGTGTTCCCAATTTCCGGACTGCATTGACAGTTCACGGAAATTTGGAAAATTGTGTTTGTCTCCGATGGCTATTCTACTTGAGTTCCAACACCACCAGTTTCGGTTTTCGTCCACTCCACATGGACACTAGTCTGTACTTGCTGGCTTCCAAGCACCACCATCTTCTGTTCTTCGTCAATTTGACCTTGACACCAGCTTCTACGCACCACCATCTTCTGTTCTTCGTCAATTCCACATTGACACCAGCTTCTATGCACCACCATCTTCACGTCTTTGTCCATTCCACATGGACGCCAGTCAGTATATTCTGGCTTCTTTTCCTTCGTCATCGTTTGTTTCAAGATATACGCGGCGATCGGCTAGGGTTACGAGAAACGTCTAGCCTCCCAATGGCAGGGCTTCCACCATCGGTTCACGCGAATGCGTTTTTATCGTTTGGTTTTAAGATATACGCGGCGATCGCCTAGGGTTACGAGAAACGTCTAGCCTCCCAATGGCAGGGCTTCCACCATCTATTCACGCGAATGCGTTTTTCATCTATTATTATAATGGAAACGAATCGTATATATATATATATACCAAAATTTGAAGAAAGCGGGCAAGAGGGGTACCCTTCACTTTAAACGTCAATATTAGCAAAGTTTCGAAAGATAATAGGAAAAACTTTATTTTAAACGATTTAACTAATTTTAAAGTTATTTACTGGCGATTAAAATAATTAATATCATTTATATTTAATTAATTATTTAAGATAAACTTATTTCTATGTAATGACACAAGTGAGAGTTTATATAGAACGAGTAGTGAAGATTGCATCCGAATCGAAACACTACCACTGTTAGAAATAAAGGTGTTTCATGGGTGTTCGGAAATACCTTGAGGTGTTTATACACTCTTTTTGGAGTGTTTTTTAAATGAAATGGTGTTTTCTTCGTAAAAAGGTGCTAGTTGACTCTTTTAAGGTATTTTTTAAGGAAATTGTGATTCACTGGTACGTAGACACACCTTTAGGTGTTAATTGACCCTTATTAAATTGTTTTTTAAACGGAAATAGTGTTTTTAATATAAATCTGTTCGAATGGTGCGAATAAACACCTTTGGGCTTTACTTTACACATTTTAAGCTGATATGGTGTCTTTTTAAGTGAAAGGTTATTGATATGAGCTTAGAGGGAAATAATCTACTAATTCTACCTGCACAGTTAAGCATCCTAAAAATAACCCAAAGATTTTAAAAATCTAAATTATTTAACATTTCTTAGGACTAGCTTATTCTAATATTTGAAGGAATTTATACTTATTTTGATTTTTCAATCATTGGAAAATAATTCACGAAGAGTTCAATATGCTGGAATGTCTTGGAATTAATTCATAAAATTATCACTTGAATTTCCCCTTGACACAGGTTTTTATCTCTCCGAGTGACGATGACGTCACGGAGAGGTATTACACTGGACGTATCTGTGTGTCTAAGATGAAACAAAGCTTTATAGCTACACAACTACTAAAAGAATCGTAATGCCGAAAAATATTTAAAATATTTCCATTTAATATTCTGCAAAAAAAAAATTTATCCTTTTGGAAGAGATCTTATCATCCTACTCGCTTTATATTAACTTTGATATGCGTGTTGTGTCTCGATTCAGATGCAATCTTCATTACTCGTTCTATATAAACTCTCTTTTTTGTCATTCCAAAGAAAGAAGTTTATCTTAAATAATTAAATAAATATAAGTGCTATGAATTATTTTAATTGTCAGTATTTTACGTTAATTATAATTAGGTACGTTTAAGAAATTTAATTCCTAAAATAATTTTAAACATAGCTATCTATAAAGTTATACTTCTAGGAAACACCTATATCAGAACTTTTGTAAATTTTGGGTATATAAGGTGATTGATTCACACTAAGAGATAAGAAATGCGCAATTGCGTGAACCTTTGGTGGAAGCTCTGCCATTAGGAGGCTAGACGTTTCTCATGTCTCACGTGTGGACGTGTGGCGTATGTGGTGTACACGAAAGACTACTGCATGGTGTTGTTGTTAGAAACCATTAAATACCGGTTAGCATTGGGTGAAACAATTGGTTGTTAGACAGCAGATGAAGGTGTAACGGATAGTTAATGATTGACGTTAAATAAGATGGATATAGCAACGAAGTAACATTTTCCGAATTTCTTTATACTGCGAACGCGTTCCGGAAATTACGAACACGTTTGCTTCGATTTGCCAACTGCGAACGCGGTGACAGACAGACCCACAGACACGTCCAGTCACTCGGAGAGAGGTAAAAATTCTACTTCATTACTCTATCGCCACACTTGTTTTTCTAATGGTATATACCACATACACGCTAATCTGTATTGTCTTCTGACAACACCATCATATAGTCTTCTGTGTATACCACATACACGCCAAACTGAAACATGGCTTCTACTCCATTATCATCGTTGGGATTAAGATGTACGCGCGATCGGCTTAAGTTATGAGAAACGACCAGCCTCCCAATGGCAGGACTTCGACCAAAGGTTGACGCAATAGCGCTTATTCCTACCATTTGTGAATCAATCGTCATGGTTACAATACCCTAAGTTTCCAAAAATTGTGTAAACGGTTTACGCTAGAAGTCAAACTTCAACAATAGATATGTTTAAAATCATATTAAGAATAACGGTTCTTAAAACCACTTAACTAGAATTAAGGTAAAATACTGACGATTAAAAAAATTAATATCATTTATATTTATTTAAATATTTAAGATAATTTTCATTCTTCGGAACGACACAAGTGAAAGTTGATATAGAACGAGTAATGCAGATTGCATCTGAGTCGAAACACTACACGCATATCAAAGTTAATATATAGCGAGTAGGATAAAATTATCTCTTACAAAACCATAACATTTTCTTATTGTAGAATATTAAATGAAAATATGTTAAGTATGATTCGGCATTACGATTCTTTATGTAGTTTTGTAGCTATAAAGTTCTGTTTCATTTCAATATTCCAAGAAGATCTTTTATATTAATAGAAACTTCGGCTGCTAGGCATCAACGGCGATATGTTACTCTGGCTTAAAGATTATTTACTGTCGCGATCGAATATCATTAAATGTAACGGTAAACTCACTACTGTCACTTATCCTATGAGATGCGGAGTTCCCCAGGGCTCATCACTGGGACCCTTACTCTTTAACATATATATTTACGATCTGCAATTTAAAATCCGACATTCTCATATTTTTCAATTTGCCGACGATAACAAGATCTGTAAAGTAATTAATACCATTAGTGACACTATTTTATTGCAGCAGGATCTTAAGTCATTAGCAAATTGGTGCGAAATTAATAATCTACCCATCAACCCCGCCAAATCTGTACACGTCAGTTATACAAGACGTTATGGCAGGGCTATCCGGTCGGCTTACCACATAGAATCGATGGTCATCACGCGAAAAAGCATCATGAAGGATCTTGGAACCACATTCGATAGCCGTTTGTTGTTCCAGGATCACATCCATGACTGCGTTAATCGCTGCCGGCGCACCCTAGCGGTAGCGTTCAAATTGACGAGAAAATTTAAATCCATTAAACATTTTCGCTTGTTATACTTAAGCCTAGTTCGATCTCGTCTTGTTTTTGGCTGGGTTGCGTGGGGAGGCTGTGCCCAATATCTTCGGGATAGGATTGAAGGTGTACAACGTAAGTTTGTGCAATACTGCTCATACAGTTTTTTGCGCGACGAGGAGTACCACTATGAACCTTTATTATTAATACTTAAGTTACCTACCATTGAGCATTTTTGTAAAACTATTGACTTTAAATTTGTCTTTAAACTCCTTAACAATATAATCCCTCTTCCTGCTTTATTGGGAAACTTAAATATAAACGTGCCTCGTATTTTCCGAAATAATCCAAATACATTTTATGTAAATGGCTCCAGCCTTAATCCTATTAATCGCATGCAAAGATCATGCAATTTCCTACGTTTTAATCTAGATATATTCGCAATTAAATTAACTGACATCCGTTAACCCTTAGCACATGTATAAAATAACATAGTACCAGCTTATCCATAGTATACTCTTTGTCTTGTATATACTTAAACTTGATTGTTGTTCTTGCGTTGTACACAATGTGCATGTTCACGTGAGTCTGTAAATGACTTTTTTCATGTACAATAATCATTCTTTTCATATCAAATTTGGTGTTTACTTTTTAATTCAGCTTTACTACATTTATATACAGTGTAAACTTGAAATTTAACTTTCCTAGTTTCACTAAATGTTACTTCGAAATGTTATGGTAGGCGTTGTTCGGATTGGTTCCTTGAATTCGTGGGTCTTTGAGGAGGTCTTGACGGTTCACAGTGAGCCGAAAATTAAATACACATTTGAATGATGTAAATCAGGTCCTTAAATAGAACTATTGAGGATATACAGTAAAGGTTAAAGTAACCATTTCACACGCATATCAATTCTTACACGGTTGAATAAGGCTTACAGCAGAAAAACGTTTACCCTTAATCCACTGGATTTGAGCAGCAGATTTTGAGCAGCTATTTTGATAGACTAATCTATGGTAACTCATGTGTTTTGAAAAAAATAATTTCAAAAAACACCTTTTACAGAGTTTATAGACACCTTTCTGGTATAATTATAATCCTCTATTAAGAATGATGGTTTAAACCTAACAAGAATTAAAAAGCACCAACGTCAATGGAATTTAAAAACACCAAATTAGTCTCAAAAAGACCTTTTTTGAAGGGTTTATTAACACTTTTTCTGGTATTAATATACACCTCTATTCAAAGTGATTAAAACACCTCACAGGATATAAAAAGCACCTTCAGATAAGGTATTATTTCGCACCGTTTTGAAAGGTGCGTATTGACATCCTCTCGAATGGTGCTTTTAAACACCAATAGGGGTGCTGCTGGGGATGCATTAGGAAACACCTCTAAAGGTGTCAAACAGTTCCATTTTTTTAACAGTGTACACGCATATCAATGTTAATATAAAGCGAGTAGGATGATAAGATCTTTTACAAAACGATAACATTTCCTTTTTGCAGAATATTAAATGGACATATTTTAAATATTTTTCGGCATTACGATTCTTTTAGTAGTTGTGTAGCTATAAAGCTCTGTTTCATCTTAATATTCCAATAACATCTTTCGATATTAACATTTCAAATTTGGTGTTTACTTTTAATTCAGCTTTACTACATTTATATATAGTGTAAACGCATATTTGTATTCACCATGTTGTCTAATTTATTAATATTTCATTTTCAGGAGAGTCTGAGTTCAAAGGCATCAGTAGCAGTTCAAGAGTTCAAGTTTTTGATAATGGTTCATTGGCGCTTCAAAACGCCCAAAAATGGTACACCGGTTCTTATCTTTGTGAAGCTTCCAACGGAATTGGAACGGGATTGAGCAAAGTAGTTCCAATAGCGGTCAAAGGTACGTTTCATATCGGTCATCTACAGTGGCGTGCTCGCACAACTCCGCCTTTTGATTCAATTTGTAGAAAAATATAATTTACGGGGGTCCAGATTTTTGGGTGTCGAGTAAACTTCGGGTAATAGAAAAATTTGCCCGCGGGTATCAGGTCCAATTTTCAATTACCCGTTTGGTCTTTGGGTCCTGCAAAATCCCGAAAATTAGCTTTCGGGTCCAATTCGGGTCTTTGTTTTTCCTTACAGTCCAATTGAAAGCTAGATTTCCAAGCCGAGCCATTATTCGATCTTGTGTAATTCATTAAACAATATTAATTTATAACTCGCTACTAATTAAATTATTTAATTATGAAAGGCAGAAGTATTGAAACCTCCGCGGTAACGTCATGAACTGGACCGGTGGGGATTTTGTCAGACTTGAAATTGGGACTCGGGTTCGGCGGGTCCTAAAAAATATGTTTCGGGTATTGGGTCGGACCCGAAGACGGGTACCCGCACACCCCTGATAATTTAGTTGAGAAGTCACTTAGCAGATAAGTTTTGACAAAACTAATAATATGTTGTGTAGTTGAGTATAAGTAACTGCGAGTGAGATTGAAACTAAATATACTTTATTACTGAATATTAACAGCTAGTCATTTTAAGAACTTTACAGTAAAAGTTTAACCCGTGAATGCGTGATGTACAAAAGGAATACCCGGTATTTATAAAATGTAAATTAGACTAAAAAACTAAATAGTAGATGAGCCGGGTTTTTTAATAAAGCGGCAGTAGAGTTTTTTATGGATACGACATAATATTTCAAAAAATTGGCTTTACCTAAAGTAAAACGCGTACTAACTGAATTCATTCCTGGAAGCAGACAACAGGGCTAGGTACTCACCAGATAACTCCAAATTAAAACATAGGCTGTACCCAAGTGAAACGTGTAAGGTTGTAGGTAGCTCGTAATATCTTTAGCGGTTGTTGACTTTTTACAGTTATTGGCTTTTTGAAGTTGATTTAGTCTTCATGAAATTAGGACGTAAAAATATCATATCTACAAAAAACTGCTTCTGAAGTTCTGAGACTTGGAATATTATTATTGCACATATGAAATGGCGCCAAAATTTCTCAACAAAGACTGAAACTCTAATAAAATCCCAAATAAAATGCATAAATCCGAGCTCAGTTGAAGTTGAACCCTGGAGAAGTAGCTTGTGTGGAGATTTGATGGAAACATTAAAAATTACTTAAGGGGCTTTTTTATTCTCTTGCCCTGAGGGGAAGAAGGCGGGAAATCATCTCTGCTCATCCTTATATAATAACATAAGCCTTTCGTACTCTCCACAAGTAAGCGCTCAGAGGACTTTTTCGTATTACAAGCAAGCTTCCCTTAGATGGTCATCTTGTGGTGGAGAGGCTGTTTCTGTAGAAGAGCTTCTCTGAGAGGCAGATTTGTAGGAAATGGAAATAAATTGCCTTCCATGATCTGTACCTGGGCTGTAATCCGACTTTACATTGGCACCAAGTCACAGTTGATTATGTAACTATTATGTTCCCACAGAGACTTTCAATTTACGTTGCATTTAATAGAGACTTGCCCCTGTTGAAAAAATCTGTTGCTAAAAACGGACTTGCAAAAAAGAGCACATCTGGTGACGGACAGAAGTTACGTAAATTAATCATGAAGTCAAAAAAACGGGAAAAATTATCTTAGTAATGTATTTGGCGCAATTTCGACGCCTAAGCTTACATTTATGTTGATATTGCGCTGCAGTCGTTGAAGCATGGACCATGCGGAAGACCAATACTTAGTGAGGATATTATAAGCTTATGGAAAATGAGCGTCGCACAAAGTTTGCAGTTCCTGTGGACTTATTTGAATAAATGCGGTATTAAATGAGCATTTTTCACGGCGCGTCACTTTTATCTGTTTTCTGGAGTAAACTGGGCTTAAACGATTACTATGATATTATCATATATTTGCATGATGCCCTAATCAGTTCCATCCCTCCCAACACCTCAACTCCTAGTACCAGATCATACGCTCGTCTTCACAGCCAAATTGACTTTAGTCCAAGAATAAATGTTTTCGCAAAGGCTTAGCACGCACCACACTGTTTTCCTGAGCAGAATCTATTTTATTCCCTCCTGTTTTACGGAAGCTAATGTTGCATTTTTCTACTACTTCTTTTCTGCCTTAAAGGGAGTAGAAACTGTAAAACTAGGCTTTCAGTTAAAATTTATGAAATGTGTTAGAAAAATATTTTTGCTTTATGGTGATTAACAACCATGATTTCGCAGTTCAAATCTAGACATTTTACTCGCGCAATTCAAACGCTAGTTTATAACTAGTCACCTTCTCTATCTTGAAACTAGCACGAGTATACTTCTAAGAGATATATAAAATACACTCCTGCTATAAGTGTACGATTCACGTACGCAAAGTTTGGACTAAAATAGAGTTATTCTTCTTGATAAAGCGTCTTGTAACTAAAAGTGGTCTTTATTTCTTTTTGGAGGTTGTGTTGACAGTGGCGGCGCATTTTGAAAGCAAATACAAGACGGAAAGCGTGAGGAAAGGGCAAAACGCTCGGCTCAAGTGCGAGTCGCTCGGAGATAAGCCCATCAACATTGCTTGGTTTAAAGATAAGCAGCAGTTCGACCCCGACACCGACCCGTGGTAAGATTTATGTTTATCCCCGAAAGCCCAACACGCACGCACTAGAGACCTTAAGAAACTAAACTACGTCAGCGTCTGCCTAGACCTCGAGCGCCTTAATCGTCCACCAAGAAAAAGTTGGTAGGTAATAGAAAATTAGTATTTCATATTGAAATATTGGATCTTATGCGGTAGGGTGTCAAGTCACATCTACAAGGGCCTACCTTCCCTGTAGATTTGATAAAAACTGCCTTTTGAAGAAAGACTTGAAAAAGAGAAAATAGATTGGCTAAAGTTCTGAAATCTGAATTTTTTTTTCAGACATTATAAAACATCATTTATTTCAAATTAATTACTTATTTTTAGAGGTATGCGGTTAACCGTTTCAATCGAATAATTCGATTCGGTATTCGATAAGCCTATTTTCACTTTTCGATTCGAATATCGAATACCGAACTGACTATTCGGTTAAAGTTCGACTACCATAAATTTTGGTCCTTGGCACTAGAGAGACCCACCTTATTTAAAAAATATCATCCCAATTTTATTTGTCTCCCATCAAAAACTACCAGCAAGTGCATAGGAAAATTTTAAGAAATACTTGACCACCAATGAGGAGAGGTATTATGAAATTTAGGAGCTTCTAAATGTTCTTCTCCTTGCTTTGTAATTTTATTGGCGAATATTAGGGTTACTACACGATTAACCCCGAATACTTGGCCTTGTATTCACGAATATTAGGGTTAAATATTCGCGGTTACTAGGCTTAACTATTCGCGATTAATCGGGAAGGAAAAAATTACCAAGGCCCAACTATTCGGTGTTCGATTTGGAATAAACTATTCGATTCAGTATTTGATAAGGAAAATTTTTTGGTATTCGATAACCGGTTCGATACCCAAAAAGTGGTATTTGCACACCCCTACTTATTTTGGTTTTTTTACCAACTATATTCTATTTGGTGAAAATATTTGATCATGAAATTTGGCATTACTAATAAAAAAAATACCTCAAAGATGCTTGCATCTTTTGAAATGGCGCTTGAATTTTCCCTAGGCACTCAATTTCTTAAACTCTCTAATATTATACTCCCCACTGAAATCCGAAATGGGTGGATTAGGCTGATACCCCCTAAACGTACAGGAAAGGTGATATTTCTTGCTTTCTTGGCGTTAAACGTCTGTTAGGGATGAAGATCAGATGCGTGGGCGGTTGCATGAGGAGGAAAGATTGCAAAATCAAGAACCTTCCCTCAAAAATATCAATCAATAATATCGATATTATATCATAAAATATTTATGATGCCGCATAAGGAAATTTAGTTTTCCTCTTTTTTTTTCAACTCCCCAAATAACCAAAGCTACACGTACTAACTGAATACTGTACTATATTAGCGTCTGTAAAGTCCTTGTATATTACCTTGCTAAACACTAAAGTACCTGGAAAATATTAAGTCATCAGTGGCGAAGGTCTCAAAAATGTATCTTATTTTCATTCAGGAAGTTCGTGAAATTTGGAAAAGTACCCGCATCACTTGGTCTCTTAAAATTCGGTACCTGTAATTCTTTGGGGTTCAAAAAGGTAGAATATATCTTTATTTTATAGTTTCCATTTTGAAACGAAGGCAATATTCGTTGTTTGTTAGTTTGTTCGCTTTCCTCTTTGTAATGGAACTCGGCGATAAATAGAATCAAAACCCGCATTCTTCTAAAATTCGATTCAAAGGAATCAAGTTAATCAACCATCATAACTATGTACCTCTCATACGCTCACAATAAACATAGTTTCAAGAATTGCTATGGTTAAACTGTAATGCAGTCAATTTATCTGTCGTTTGGCTGCTCAAGGATCTCATACAATGCCATTAGTTTCTTGTAGAGAAAGGAACGCACGGGCAGGAGGTCGCTCTCTCTGGTTATTTCCCTGGCGCCAAGAGGCAACGCTAGAAGGAGCCCGAGTTCACCACACGCGAGAGGAGAGAGTAAGGGTAGCCTTATAAACCCAAAAATTTTACCCCCCTTCTTTCCCCCCTTTCAGGGGGGGGGGGAAAATTTTTGGGTTTATTAAGCCACCCACGTGGGTTGGGGGGAGAGATGGGGGGATTGATGACGTCACGTGATGGTGTTGGGGGTGGAGGGGGGGAGAGGGGGGAAACTGATGACGTCACGTGATGTGGTGTTGGCGGGAAATTTGAATTGTTGAGCCACCTAGTGGTGGTTTTCTTGATGACGTCACGGCTAATTTTTGATGAAGTAACGTGGCTGATACCTGTAGGGATAGGCTTATGCTATGGTAGATCCTGCAAGATAGGCTTATGCTAGGTTATTCTAGGCTTATTATTGTTACGAATCGAATTTTAGTCAAAAACTTTTAATTAGCGTGATAATAACATTAAGTTAAATTAAATTAATAATAAATTAGTTGAATATTTAAAAAAAACCTCCTCCTTAAACTTGATTCAAGCCGTATCTGAAGATGTTTTTTTCTATACCGGACTAATAAAGCGCCGTTGGTAGGAAGTCGAACCCTGGAATGGAAACTCAAATGTTGTTGAAACAACACAGAGCTGGACGCATTACCGCCAGGCAACCACACGGTTTGTTAATAAGCTCCTTTTACACTTTTTTAGTCGCCGTATATGATTTTGAAATTGTTTAGCAATTTTCATATCGTTAATTTTTCGATTTGCGGTAAAAGCTTTTAGGAAAGCTTTCGTACTTTTCTTCTTACTTCTATGAATAAGATAGAGGGCGCTATACTGCCCACATACGCTACTTTCTAACCTCTGAAGTTGTCGCTTACCAAAAGTCCATTTTCTGCAGTTTAAAGATAAAAATCTTCTTATACTAGGCAGAAATGGTGGTAAACCGTAGCTATCGAAATAATACCCTACACGAGCTCCATCTATGAAGGCCGATACCCAGTGAGACCCCTTTTCATAGTGCTGATCTAAATTTATAATTAACGATGCGGGATATCTGGTAACCTTAGGTAACCTATTTGATGCGAAAACACCCAAAAAGTTGGGCGTATCTGATAAAGCGAGAATCAAGTCTACGGTGGTGGTTGCTGACATTTTAATAATCTACAATTACGTTTCTATTTTTATCGATTTGAATCATGCTTTGAAATTCGGCGTATACAATGCAGACTGCGGCTTCCGACAAAGGTTTAGCGAATCCCATGTGCAATCTTAATTGTCCTTGCTTAACGGGGTTCCAGTGGTTTGTTTCGCTAGCAGATAGGTCCGGTGTCAGATCAAAAGCGTAGAGGGTTAACCCGTTGGCAAACTCGTTGGGAGTAATATCGTTACCGTCGTCTTTATAATGAATACCCGTGCCCGCGAACAATGTTTGATAAGCTTGTATATACAAGTTTTTACCGAAATCAGGAGTCAACGGTTTCGAAGGTATTTGTTCGTTATCGAGGTACAGAGACAAAAAATTTAAATCCCAAGTTTTAAAGTTAAAGGGATTCAGAGCGTAACTGCCCTTGAACGCCGCGTTGGAAACTATTCCAATAATGACGCGATTAGGCTGAGGGCCTAGATATATATTGTTAAAACTCTCGGTGCTACTTCCGGTAGAGATAGTTTTAGTTTTAAGTTCGGTGCGCGTAAAATTATATTTGGCAGTACCGTTATTAAGCGCTGCTTCATGCGCTAACAATATTTTAGGACTGAGTTTAACTTTACGTACCGCGAGTGCAGCGTCTAGTATCTTGACTTTACAGTTTTTGAGAGTGGCTGTTTCTTGGCACATTAAGGCAAACTCGTCCTTGTTGCGAGTAAACACGACTTTAAGGTCCACCCCGAGAGATATTCGGGAATATTAAACACGTCACTAAACACGGGTGTAAAAAATTCAATCACGGCCGATTTAGCAGTTTTAGCCATTCGGGCGACGAAACCTTTATTTGAAAAGTCGTCAAACTTTCCGGCTTCGTCCTTTTCCCATCCGGCCATCATAAGGTGAGATTTTTGGCCGCGGGTCCGTAATTTGAGACAGTTTCGATAAAAGAAGTGAAGGCGTAGTTTTGAGCGGCTGAAGAAACTCGGGTATTGTTCAAGAAAACATCGCAAGTTCTCCACAATGCATGGCCAGCGTTGTTCACGAAAGCTACCACGGCGGCATCAGGAAGATCACTTCCATCTTCGTTGGTGATTTTGACTTTGTTGTAATGCATGGTGTGGGCTACATCGATGTAGCTATCTCCATTGCCCGAGATGAGGTATTCGAGGGTAGAGCTATCACCAATGGCCGCCAAGGGTTTGGCCCATACACCTTGAGCATGTTCGACACTAGTTTGAATCGGCACAGGGGCAAAAATGTCCAATTCACTCTAAGAGCTTGGAGAGAAAACATGATTTTTTCAGGAGCTAAATATATCGCGTGGCGTCTGCTTTGAATGACGGTGATAAACTGACAGGCGTTTAACTTTGCGTCTCTTTATCTTTAATCCTGAACCTTGCTGAGCAGCAGTCATGTTCTCATAAGTTTCCTGCAATCTCTTTTTCGCGGCACTTTTCACATTCTGACCTTGCATTACGTCACCAAGAATCTTTTGTCCCGTACTAATGGCTCTAGGTGCCAGATACTTTGCACCTCTAATTAATAAGGGGCGTGCCCATCTAAATAACCCTTTCAGGGCGCTCCCAATCCCGTGACCTTTTTGGTGGGGGGTCCCGACAAATACTTTTGACACCCCTCCACCCCCTACCTGATCTAAATAATACCTCCTATACTCGCAACGAGACTCTAATGTTTGGGGTTTTGGCATGGTCTAAAGTGTAGTTTACAGGTCGACGTTCCAAACTCGAATGACGCGGCTTGGCCTAAACTATTCCTTATATCAATGTCTATAGTATCAAAGTAACGTTTAGCAACTTTAACGTAATGGGGAGAGTTAAATGATTTAGTTATAGTCGAACCGTGAGGTTTTTCGCTGTCTACGCCTACTATACGAAGTAGCGGGGCTACCGTATCGCCTATAAATTCATTAGCTACTATATCGGAATAAATAAACAATTGGTCGGGAATATAATAATTTAAATTAGCGGGAACAGAGCTTCTATACGATTGGCTGGTTTTATCTGAAGGGCAAGAGAAAGACGTACTTTGGCCTTTTGGGGTTTTAAATCCTAATATCCTTTTCAAAGTGGGAGAAAGAGCCAAGATACCGTTAGGTTGAATAGTTAAAGAAATGTAATCAGAGAGGGGATCCGAATCAAATTTAAACTTTGAACCGTATTGAAAGCCGCTTAATCCGGAAGCTATTTGTTTAAGGAGGGCTTCTAATGATTTGTAATAACCCCCGGGAACTATAAAGGCCTCGGCTTTAACAATAGGCTGTGATTTTCCGTCCCGACCTTTTTTATTTTCATGCGAGACCACCTGCACGTGACCTTCCTCACTGGGTATGTTAAAAAAGGACATTGGGTACAAAACTTCTACAAGAGCAACCTCCCAGTCATCCCCGATCAGCTCTATAGCCTGGGGCAACTTGGTAGTGTAAGAGGTCTTGTTGTTGTCATAAATTTTCATGCTAGCGTTGCTCGGTAGCGTTAGGTAAAAGGGAGACTGCATCTTTAGCCGGAATCCAAGAATTCATAGAAGGGGGATAGCCTAGCCACTTTACAAAGAGCTCCTTTTGTCCTCTCCTAGTCCGCTTACGAATTACTTTCTCGATCTTGTACGTCTCGGGTCTAGCTACCGACTGAAGTTCCATCCCGTAAAACACCCCCTTTATTGGTTCCCCGTTTAAATCTTCTAGTTTGAATACCGGAGGGCGTCTGTCAATTTTCCCCACTATTTTAAAAACCTCTATTGTGTAAGTTCGCTCGTACCCTTTTTCAAAAATCATCTTATTCCTACTTACTCGGACGTATTCGCCCACCTTTAATTTTTTCCCGTAACTTTCTTTTCGCTAAAGTACTTTCCGTAAACATTTTTAAAAACCTGAAGGACATTGGTGCCAGTAACTTCCAAAGGAGTCATTTTTATCGCGGAATGCACCGAGTTATTGTAAGCATTTACCAGGTCATCTAAAACATCTATATATCTATTGGTATTCTTTTCTGTAAAATACCTGTACATGCGTGACTTTAAAGTTTGATTTAATCTTTCTACCATACACGCTTTTATATCGTCATTCTCAGTTGTAAAAAATATAACCCCTTTCTCCTTCAAGTATCCTTGTAATTGGGAATTTCTAAATTCGGTACCTTTATCCGTCTGTAGCTTCCTAGGAACCCTTTCTCTAAAGACAGACTTAAAAGCCTCAACCGTTTCAACACCGCTTTTTGATTTTAAAGGTACGGCCCAAGCTCTTCTGCTAAAGCAATCTATTACGGTTAATATGTATTTGTACCCGTCGTTGTACTGACTCAAAGAACGCATGTCGTTCAAATCCGCCTGATATTGATCTCCTATGTTAGTTACAACCACCTTGTTTCTTTTAAACTTTCTAAAAACTCTCTTATGTAAAGTGTACGCGTCTTTTCCCTTTAACCAATCTAGCACTTGTTTCTTACTAATCCCCTTTAATTTTACTGCTAAATATAATTTTTCAGCACCCCCGAAACTGGCGGGGTGGAAAGGGTTAAAGTAGATACCTTCTAAAATTTTGGAGATTTTACGTACGCTGCCCATTTCGGAGACTCGGTTTTAAGTTTTTTAGCCGCTGACTTGACACTAACTTTAGGAGCTCTAGTTCTTTTTATTTTAATTTGTTGGGGTATTGTATACGAGGTTAGAGGCGAAAAACTAGAAAGTAGGTTTGTAAATGCGTAAAAACCTCTAGGTTTTGGGTCTTTGTTAGAGGAGGCTTGACAAATTCTAAAGCTATATCTCTAATATTCGAGCCGGGTATTATTGCATCATTAACTATAACTTCCCCACTATCTGTCCACCTAAGCTTTCAGGGCTAGTGGACAACTGATCAACGATACTTTGTACATGCCCTATATATTTAAGGGGATATCGTCTAACCAAGCCAAGTTATAATAGTTGGATGTCGGTTGGGGGACCGTGGGTATAGGTTGCCTAGCGATATATGTAAATTATTATATCTTTGTAGAGTCTGTTCGTATAAGCGCCATTTTGAAGCTTCGTCTAAATCTTTACGAGCTAAAATAACATTCATTTCATTGTCCAATTCCGAAACTACTTTTGTTGGGGGTGGGGAAAGGGGTCGTTTTTAAAGGTCGAGACTAGGGACAAGGACCATTTTCTGAGCGTACTGCATTTTTTACTGACTACCTACCTCCTGTTATGGCGCCGATAATAGAGGAAACGAGAGGGAAAAGGAAAGAAAAGAAACTACCACCCTCCTGAACTAGTATATCACGTTTTGTTTTCCAAGATATTCTCTTATTAGCAATTTTTCTAAGTTTTGCTGAATGCCTAGCTAATCTAGCTTTTTGACTTTTATTTAATTTAACGTTACCGTGTAAAGTATTTTCTACACACTCTGAGATTGCGTCAATTAAGGGTTTCTTGGCGTTACGTAATATGATTCTACGTTGTTTTACGAGGGGACTTTGGCAATGACGGAGAGCAAATTTCTTTGCGACCGAACGGCATAAGGCATAGTGACTAAATGAGATGGCTAAACACTCGTCTATTTTATAATTATTTGGGAATGTAAACTTCGCAAGGGTTGTCGGGAAATATTCCAGTCCTAAGTCTATGATTCTCGGGCATCTTTGGTGTAGATCGAATAATAAATATCCGAAAGGTAAACTAGTAGCGTCACGGTAGGCGTCGACAGCGAAACGCCATTTATCGGCAAACATTTGTCTAGCTATTATTGAACTTTGCAATTTGTCTCTAGGAGATTTCATAAGAATAAGATAATGAGCGTTCAAAGAAACATCTCTAGAGTCTTTGGATCGATGGAATACGTTTTGGACGATATAAATTACGCTCAAGTTGCGATGATGCGTTCCCTTGGTAAAAAGAGACCCAACTTCTCCTTTGTTCTCGGTCATCAAGTCATCAATGATTAAAAGGCAAGGCTTACCGCCTGTATATTCTGATAATCTGGCATACCTTGTTTGAAACCACAAAGTTTCTCAAACTTTCGAAAAAAGGTTGCCATTCACCGTAGAACCAATGTATTTCGCTTACGTTAGGGGAAACATGGCTTCCCTGTTCTCTAATATTTTTAAAACTAATTGAGTTTTCCCGCTTTGAGACGGGCCTGCTATCACCATGTTAAAAGGATGGTAGAAAGGATACATGACCTTACCCTATGACTTTCAACGAACGAATGAGATAAAGATTGTAAAGTGTTTGTATAATATATATAATAGATGAGATGAGATCGACACGTAAAATGAACAATTGCAATTTCGAAAATACATGGGGTATTTAAGGAAGCATTGACGAAAAAATTAGTTAATCACAGGACATTTCACCGAGACGAAAATGACTAATTGATAATATTGATCAAAAAAACAATATGACTAGACTTTATATAATGACTAAATGCATGCTGACTAGATAAATAATAAATAATAAATAAATAATAAAAAGAAGAGACCCCTCACAGAATAGATACTGTCGAATGTGCTCAAACTCGTACCGTAAGTAGCGTGCGGAAATCTTCATTTAACCTAACCTTATCCACCACAGTTCTATAAACCTTGGACTGGTCGACACTTATAACAGTGTGATCCGCCTTTCGGCGTATTTGCTTTGTGATTGGTACTTGGATGGGAATTTGCATAATCTTCGTTCCCGTCATTATCACTTGAGGCGCCATGCTTTGATGGCTAACATGGCTTTGTACAGAAATTGTAAATCGTAGCCCTTCGCATTATGGGCTATAACCGTTATTTTGGGAGAATTGTGGAATTCTTGAAGATAATTTAAAAATC
>JAEQBA010002197.1:0-86583 GCA_019434445.1 Phalangium opilio | reverse complement strand
CCCCCTGGGTGTGTAAACGTACAGTATCGAATCAGTGTCTGTATATAGAACAGACTCACCCAAGCGGTCTAGTAGGGATAAATCTTAATCCGAGCCATGGCCGTGGTGTAGGCTGCGATCGGAACACTGACATTTTTTATAATTGGGTCAATCTCGTTGATATAACACCACTTAGCAACGCAAATGTCGTCGCTAACTGGTATCAACGTCTTGACCTCAATTGCTGGGTCATAGAACAAGTTAAAGAACTTCTGCTGGATCATCAAAGACTTCAACCTTGTCAAGCGAGTCCTCTCACCAAATTTGGCCCCAAAACGAATTCAAACACAGTTTGGCGATGGTACGCTGCCAGCGTTCTTCTCGATACAGCTAGGATCAAGTTTTTACCCCTTCCTTTCGTAGTACTCGGCTACGTATTGGTCTTTCTGCGCTTGGGTTACTACGTCAGAAGGCCAGCCGCTACTCTCCTGTTTTAGCTTCAGAAAGCAGTTGACGTAATTGTTAGAAAGCCCGCCTTATTTAGTTACGGGGTCGTACTGAGATATTTTGTACGACCAGGCCTCGTGGATTTTAACAACCACGTAACCCTTTCTAACCGCTAAATGGACTTCATCCGCCACAAACGTCCCCTAATAACTCTTTCCTCGTCGGAATGTGTGCAATCCCCTTGATATTTGTTTTCAGCGCACAGCTGACACAGGGCAAAGCACAATTTCCCCCCGATCTTTTGGGGTAAAACTGGGTGGAAGAGGTTACGAGGGGGCAGGATATCCAGTTTAATAAAACCTTCAATCTCGTTAATGGGTGGGAAGTTGTCTGTCAAGATCGTAGGGTGGCCGTAAGGTAGTTTACCGTATTTGTTACACCACACATGATATAGACTAGTGACGTCGACATATCGAATCTCCTCTCCCGGCTTAACCTTGTGATGAAGACATAGAGCTGAAGTACGTCCCCCGAAAAATGCGTTACGGGGATTAAGTGGTTCCCACGCATCGATTTGGACATGAATGGAAGATGAAAGGTGTTAATTTCGGGCTTTTGCTCCCTCAATTTGTGGAATACGCATTCCCACATTTCGATTACCTTATGCCCCAGCTCCCTAAGCCTCTTATTGCAGTTCAAAGTATCAGTATAGCGGGAGTGTAAAGTTTGGGTGACGTCACCGTGCAAAACCAGGTCTCTGTTTACCGGGAAACAGGTTCTACACCCGTGCCAAAAACAACCTTGAAATTGGTAGACGACCTTTTGATCTGCGCCAAGATCGTCTACTAGAAGCCCGTCGACTTTAATGTTCAAAATTTTAGGTTCAGAACCGTTAAAAGCCGACTTAATATGACCCCGACCCCGCGCTTATGGGCTTCCCACCTCAACCACTCGATGGCTACTTTAGACTGAGGGTCTTTCATTCTATAGCCGTGAGGTGGAACAATTCCATTGAATTTGGCGCTAGGTGGTCCTTCCTGAAAACGGCGTTACAAAGCCCGGCAATTGTCACGGCAGTGTTAAAGGGTTAACGTCCGAAATCTTCTCAAAAATCTCCCTGTACTTTAAGCACCCCCCTCTCTTAAATCCTAACGTCCAAACGGCAATAATGTATCAACTCTTCAACATAGTTGAAACCTTTTTTGGCTTCAACTTGTTCGTTGTACCAAGAAATTAAAACCGAACGTTGTTTTTCGGTTAGCCTGTCTGGCGCGTAAGATTCTAAAAGAGGCATGCTTTCCCTCAAGACATAATTTGTACGCGTAGGATCTTTTGGATCAAACACGTGTTCGGGAACAAAGTTGAAGAGCAAGTGCGGGAAATGTCCCTTATTTAAACAAGGGTCTAAGCCAAAAGTGGAAACAAAGCTAGATAAGGGGGATGGGATGAAATTTAAACTATCTATAAATGTCAAATTCTCATATCGAATTTGCATAATCTTCGTTCCCGTCATTATCACTTGAGGGCGCCACGCTTTGATGGCTAACATGGCTTTGTACAGAAATTGTAAATCGTACCCCTTCGCATTATGTGCTATAACGGTTATTTTGGGAGAATTGTGGAATTCTTGAAGATAATTTAAAAAATCCAGAACAGGATCATTCCCGAGAAACACCCGTTCTCGAGGCCCGCAGGTGGCGCAAGTAAATTGATCGGATTTCTCGAGAATGCATTGATCACAGATTTTTTGAGAAATACATAAGATAGGAGTGTGTAGGAAAGCATTAGGTTTGAAGGGTCTGGGGTATTTTGAACACATTCGAGATCATAAAAGATAGTAACCGAAGGATGGGTCTTAGCTTTTTTAGCCGCAGGGTGGGCTTTAGAGTCGGTAACCTGCATGAAACAATAGTGGGGGTGTGGGTTGAATTTATTGCAGATGACGCAATAGACTTCACCGCAGTTGTGAGGTGACTTGCGTTTCCCCATATCTATTGTTTTCGCGCATCGGGGGCAATTAAAAACCCTTTGGCAAACGGATAAGGTTTTGCTTCCACTAGCCTTATGGGCGTCAAAACATTCTTGCCCCCTAAAGTCGCGATGGCAGGTACCGCATCTAATTTCTTCCCCCTCGCAATCTTCGGCCCTTTGGCAGGAATAACAATACTTATTGCAGGCGGGAAGTTTAATGGTTATAGCCCCCAAGGCACCTCTCGCAGAAATAATGAAATTGAAGAGAGGTTTAGGTTTGGTGATGACGTCAAAATGGTTTTGATAGTTAAAAGGTATAGCCTCGGCTTTGGATTACCATCGGCACCGATAATGAAATCAGGGTCCCGAAAATGCGGTAGGGGACGTTTGCTCTAACCTAATAAAAACTATTAATTGGTAATCAACCAGGTATGATTGAAATCTAGGTAGAGCACCCGCCCCCGAGCATTCGTCCAAAGGTATTTCCGCCGCCAAGGCTAATTCCTCCGCCATCTTCCTAAGCCTCTCTCCTGCTTTTTTCCTAATAGTGGGACGACATAGTGTTTTGAAATCCGCCTCGAGGCTTTTGTCAAGGGGATGCAATGTATGATCCCTGTGTATTCTAGCAAAAATAGAGAATAAGGGAGACATAGGCGATCGTTGTTCTTGATCTGAACAATGCATTTTTTCTCCCTGGCAAAAGTCTCGAAGCTACAAATTCCTAGCCTTTCAAAGGTAGGCGCCTTGGGGCAATCTCACACGCTGTATGGTTATTCCTATAGGACCGAGAAAAAACTTGGATCCCCTTCAGAATTATAGGCTTTATCAGCCACTACTTCTAGTATGAATCCAATATCTATTTGATCCCTTCTTCTAAACCTAAAGTCTGCGGTTTGAATGCCTGGATTATTAATGCTTGTCATCGAAATTGCAATCATGTCATCGGTAAACAGTCGTCCAAAACGTACTCTAGGAAGTCGCTTACAGATTCGACGATGTTATTGTCGAATTGTACCTCCATTTCCCATCCATCAAGATTAAAATTGGGGAAGGACACTACCCCGCTAGAAAGTACGTTTACACCTGGTGGTGCAACTAGCGGAGATGGGGTGGAGGTGGAGGAGTAAGAACCCACCCCCTACCTGTCCTTCCCCTTCATCCATTGACTCGTTCTGAGATGGAGCTATAGGAGGGGTAGTATAACCATCTAAGAAAGAAACGTCGTCGTTTTGAAAACGCCTCTTCTAGAGGGGACAAAGGATGAAGAGGGCTATGGTTTCCCCTAGACTGCGGGGTAATGTTAAACATAGACGGGGGTGTAGAATAGTTTGCCATAAACGTGTCATCGGCATTTAAAAAGGCTATTTCTAACGAGTCTGGAAAGTCGACTAAAAAACTATCAACTTCAATGGGGAGTTCAATTTCTACATTAGAGTTGGCCATTGCGATAATTTAAAATACAAATACCGCAAAATACTAATAATAAACTGAATAGGCCTAAATAATACTAAAACACAAAAATATACTAACTAAAACACAAAAATATACTAAACACAAAAATATACTAAACACTAATGCTAAACAATAAACAGTAATGTACCTATAAAAAAATTTAAGTACTTATAAAAAAACAGTCAATACTAAAACATAAAGTACTTATAAAAAACTAAGTTAAAATACTAAAACACTTATAAAAAATTAAAAAACTTATAAAAAATTGAAAACACTTATAAAAATACTAAAACACTTGTAAATACTTATAAAAAAAATTTAAAATACTAAACACGTATAAAAAAACTAAGTTAAAAATACTAAAGCACTATGATATGGGCACGGAAAAACTCACAAGTTTTGTTTGGGATCAGAAGATTTCTTGGCTTGCATCGACAGCGGTCAGAAGTAAACTGATGAGTAGCCTAGAGTGATCCGCCCTTTTATACTTTCGTGATACAATTAGAAAAAAATAGATCCCCCTCAATGTCATAAACATGTCTTAACATTTGGGCTAGTCATAAAACACTCTAAATATAAATTCCATTGATAACAATAAACTGGTTCGACCACGCCCCCTTTTAAGGTCCAAAACCATCTGGTGTGGGGTCCAATTAAAGAATTGACAAAATAAATTCTTTTGTTCAAGTTCAGCCCTCTTTTATGGCCATAGAAGTCTTGGAATGACCCAAAAAGACAAAGGGAATAGATGCTTTTGTTCAAGTTCAGCCCCCCTTTTCAAGGTCATAAACCAACCTGTGGGGTGGCCCAATCAAAGAAAATAAATTCCAACGCATCTAAGGGCCCCGAGGTCATTCACCCCCCTCCCAAAAGCCATAAATCATTTTGAGGAACTCTCAATGACCAAACTGAAAATAGGAATGATTTTGATAAATTTAGTTAGAATTTATTTCAACGAGGTTTTATCAAGACTGTAGTAGGTATAATAGCAATACAAAGAACAAATTAAGGAAAAAATTTTATTTATTTCTAGTTACATTTCAAGTTTTTTGATTGGTTCTTTTATAATTTAGAAACGTAATAAGGTATGGAATATATTACAATAATAGGATCTAACTTTCATGTCGCAAAAGTTCTTGAATAAACATTTCAATTATAGCTTTCTCGAGATTAACGCGTTTAATTCTTAGCACAATATCGTCATTCGGAGTAAGTGTTGTTGGTATGGGTTGGGTTGGCGGAATGACTTTTTCTTTCTCCCACTCTTCTTGGGGACATCTCTGTACTTTCTGTTTGGTGGCATGTCTTTAGTCAATGGGTTTGGATGAATATAGGTATGTTATTAGTGGGTAATCCTTGAAGTAATGGACAGTCTGCCTTGAATTTCTGATGCTCCTCGAAAACATTATCGTTAGGTTCCCATCCTCGTAGCGTTAAGTCACAAAAATGGCATTTAACAGCGTCCGTCCCCGAACTTAAATAGTAAAACCCATGACGGGCTAGTTCTGACGGTTTTACAAACGTACTCGCAAATGCACCAAACGTTTCTAGACGGGTAATTTCTCGATTCATCTTATCCTGGCGGTGTCTAACAATCAAATGTGGTCCGGACCAAATCAGACGCTATTTATATCCCTAAGGGGATGAAAGGTTAGATTGTAATGGATGCTGTTACTAAGCAGACGTAATTCGCGAAGCTCTTTCAAAGCCAGGGAAAATAGTGGCCGTTACTTTCATCCTCGTAACTGTATTCCTAGTTGAATTTGCATTTTGGTATTTTAAAAATATTACTTTAATTTCGGGTAACGCAACAAAGACATAACATGTTGAGACTTGTCAGGATAATGCCTTAGGGGCAAACACCTGGAAACAATTAAATGTTTCGTGGTAGGAAGAGTCACCAACTAACAAAGCAATAAATCCGAAAATAGATTCCATTCACAACAACACAACTGATTCGACCATACCCCTAAACCCATTAAAGCACGTCTTTATAGTAAAAATAAAAACGGATGGGGATAAATTCTTTTGTTCAAGTTCTGTCCCTTTTTATGGCCATAGACCAGTCTGAACGATGTTACGTATAATATTACGTATAAATAAAAAGCCGATGGAATGTCTTAACACGTTTGTGTGAGTCATAAATCACTCAGATTCCATTGATATACAAAAGGTTTACCCTCGCCCCCCTTTTAAGGTCCTCAACCACCTGGCCAATAAAGGACAAAAAAAAAAAGAAAGCACCAGTCAATATACCCTCAGGCTAATTATCAACTACGCACTCAAGAAAATCTCGCGATAAAAATCATTCAGTCCTCAGCTTTTAAACCGTAAGGACCTGCCGTAAGAATGACCACCAAAGTAGGTGGTCGTGTTTTAGATTACCGCGTGAACGCCCGTGTTAGACTAAGTAATGATGCTATGCCGTTTTCGGTGTAAATGGATTCGAGCCAAGCTTACTTTTGACAAAGAAGGACGGGACTATTCTCACAATCTCGGAAGACGTTTTGAAGGAATTTATGGAGGAGTGGACGGAGATCTATTCAGCTATGGAAACTGGCGACTGGGGTAATTATCGTTACTTGAACTTGAAAATAAAAATAACCGTTATGGAGGGGATATAGTATTCGACGATGGCAGCGTATTCACTCTAACAAAGGCCGAGGCAGGGAAACTGAACGAGAAATTTAGTTTTATGAGATTTCACTTCAAGCTTTTAAACGATCAAGCCGACGTTATTAAATGCATGTACGAAGCTATTGTAAAACGCATGAATGATATATATCAGAAATATTATGTAAGTCGCGGTACTATGTCGCACAATGATTACGACCGTGTAAAAAATTTCCTAGCAGCGTGTATAGTTCCTTCGAGCATTTTCGAAGATTTTTGTAACTTAGTTCGTGACAAAAACTTGACGCGTGAACTACTACATTATATAATTTATTCTACATTTGCTTAAATAACGACGCGTACATTCGCGAATTAATTGGAATTGATTGTGTTCATTAAGGTTTTTGACTAAAATTCTGATTCATAATTATAATAAGCCTAGAATAACCTAGCATAAGCCTATCTTTCAGGATCTACAATACATAGCATAAGCCTATCCCTACAGGTACCAGCCACGTGACGTCATACCAATACACTAAAAATAAATTCAAATTTACCGCCAAAACCATCACGTGACGTCATCAATTCCCCCCTATCTCCCCCAACACCATCACGTGACGTCATCAATCCCCCCCATCCCCCCTAAAGGGTGAAGGTATAGAACCAAAAATTTTTACCCCCCCCCTGAAAGGGGGAAGAAGGGGGTAAAATTTTGGTTCTATACCGTCACCCCTACTCTCTCATTCTTCTTGACCGAGGGGCTACTCACTTCCCCAAAAATTGTACACCAGATTTCTTATTTCCAAATATTTCCGATTTATTTCTATTATTTTTGTATTTCTTTATATCCCGATATTTCTCCTAAAATTTCCAATATTTTCACGATATTTCCTTTAAATTTCCAATATTTCCATTATTCCTTCGTATTTCAAAATATTTCTCAGTATTTCTATTATTCCTTCGTATTTCTAATGTTTCTCAGTATTTCTAATATACTTCGTTTTTCTAATATTCCTTCGTATTTCTAATATTCCTTCGTATTTCTAATATTTCTCAGTATTTCTAATATTCCTTCTTATTTCTACTATTCCTTCGTATTTCTAATATTCCTGCGTATTACTGATATTTTTGATAAATTCTATTATTTAATAGCATTTTTGATATTTCTAATTCTCTCAACCATCATCATAACAATAATTTACAACCTATACGGTTAAATGAAGTTGGAATCGTTTTTAAAAGACTACTTTTGAATTCAAAGATATCTGATTTTCTGATTATAAAAGTTTTCAGTATTAATATAAATTCAGTTGAAAAAAATTTTTTAGTTCCATTGTTTAAAGATTTCATTTGTTTCATAAGTTCATAAGATATGTTCCATAATTTCTCACTGGTAATTGAGTTTGTCACGAAGTAACGTATGTGAAACGTCATATATTCTCGTAAAGTGACGCCTGGTGAAGCTCTGTCAAAGGCTTAGTAAAATGAACTGTAGAACCGAGTGAAGTCAGTAATTCTCTAGCATTACGAAGTGTAGGAAGTGTCATACTTATGGAACATATCTTATAATTTTATGGTATTTTTTATTTATTATGCTTCCATATTAAATCCAAAACATATATTAGTATTTAAGAAAACCAATTAGAAACAATCTGAATTTCAAATTTAAAAGATTCCCGCTGCAACTTTGGATAATATCTCAACTTGTGACGTCACACGTTACATAAAGCAGACGACGCTTCAAGGCCGCCCAAAACTTTTCTCAAACCGAAGACGGATCGAGACCCCTTTGATATACCAGGGAATATCGCCTAGTTTCTGAATCACGAACTAACAAACCTTTTAGAGTAGCTCAGTGAAATCAATCGTAAATCAGTGAAATCACTATACAAAGTAGTCAAATCAAGAAATCATCAAATCAATCAAATCATAAAATCACTATGAAATCAACGCCAAATCACTCGAATCACTACCAAATCATTCGAATCACTAGCAAATCATTCAAATCACTAGCAAATCATTCAAATCACTAGCAAATCATTCAAATCACTACCAAATCATTCAAATCCTCGACAAATCATTCAAATAACTACCAAATCATTCAAATCACTACCAAATCATTCAAATCGCACCAAATCATTCAAATCGCACCAAATCATGCAAATCGCACCAAATCATTCAAATCCTCGACAAATCATTCAAATCCTCGTTAAGTAACCAGTTATTCAAATCGTACAAATCATTCAAATCCTCGTTAAGTCACCAGTTATTCAAATCGTACAAATCTTTCAAATCAATTCCAAATCCTTCAAATCACGTAAATCGAATCGAAATCATCGTAAAATCGTGAAAATCACTCCCAATCATTTAAATCGGCTCCAAATCAGCAAATCAGTCAAATTATTCTTAAATCTTTGAAATCATCAAAATCGAGAAAGATTTCAAATCTCGTACGGTCTCATGAGTAATGACTGTCCCCTCGAGCTCGCTTCCCTCAAAAATGCTGAGGAAATACAAATCTCTGCTTTACCAAGATTTCGCCATATTTCCCCGAATTTCCGAAGATATTTCTCATTATTTCCGATATTTCTCATTATTTCCCAATATTTCCGATATTTCTTATTATTTCAGATATTTCTTATTATTTCATCAGATATTTCCCTATATTTCCGATATTTCTCAATATTACGATATTTCTCGAAATATGGAAATATATTTCTTAAGGCTTGTACACCATATTTCGTAAGTGGCTAGCCCCTCGTTCTTGACTAAGTTCCAACGATCTTCATTTGATGCTTTCAAAAAGACATTGCATTTGTAAATGGCGTGTCCTCCATTAGATCAAATGCTGCATTTGTCTCGAGCTGTTCCATAATGAGCAACTGCTGATTTCTTGAATGTTTCTTGAATGGGCTTCTGTCTGGCATGTGTACCTGTTGGCTGATTTGGCGATAACGCTCTTGCTCGTGTTTCAAGAAAGTGCTTTAATTGATCGAATGTGGGCAATGAACTACCCGATTGAGAGAGCTCCCATTGTCTGCGAGACTCATTATCTAACTTCCCTTTGACTGCATACACTAGGATTGAGTCTCAGTAGTCTACTGGTTGTTTTAAAACCTTCAAAGATCTTACGTATTCTACTGTTCTGTCGGTGAGACGACGAATCATTATGGCAGATTCAGATGCAATATTGGGTTGTGTAAAGAGACGCTTGAGATGTGCATCGATTATTTCCTTTTCATTATTGAATCTATTCAACAGTATGTCCCACGCTTCCTTGTAGTTGGCCTCAGTAGCTGGGAAGGACTGTATTAATTGTGCTGCCTCATTCCGTACTGCTTGTTTGAGGTAATGAAACTTTTGCACATCAGATAGTTTTGCATTAGCGTGTACTGTTGTCACGTATAAGTCATGAAATGGGATCCATTCTGTGTATGCTCCACTAAAGTTGTATTTCTAACTTGGGTAATTTGATGTCCCCAAGAGTTGACCCTGCTACACTCCCTGAGCTAGTTGGTTGTGTTTTGAGAGCTGCTGCTCTTTGAGTAATAACGTCAGTGAAAAAGATCATTAAGTCTTCTAACCTTGTGCTTTGATAATGGCATTCTTCTGCGTGAGCATCAAAATCTTCGGGAGGACATATTGAGATGATACTATATTGAAGTGTGTCCAGCTCCTTGGTGTAATGTTGCACCTTGTTTTTGTAGATTTGTAAAGCTGCATCACTTAAAGGTGTGGTAGCATCATTTGCTACTATAGTCTCAGTTCTGGTGATTTGTCCTTTTATGATTTTCCATTTGTTTAACAGTTGATCCATAGTTAAATGTTAAGGAATGCACTCAAGTTGAAATGTTGTTGAACTAGAGTCACTACGTTGCCATACACACAATTTGATCACGATTAATTATCCAGTTCGGGTTTGATGACAAGAAACAAAATGTCTTGACCGACTAATTGTTCTTATAAACTGCCTTGAATATCCGGCTCGACTAACCATTAAATGTTCGTGAATTATATGTAGAAAGCAATGACCAAAGTAACAAACTAACTTTTATTTAAAGTCAAAAAACAAAAATTGTGATCTTTCCAGTAAGGTGCCAAACGTTATACTAAATTCTCTTTCAAAGATGTTTTGCTCAAAAACCAGTCCTCTATGTTGTGTAAAAAGCCCCCAATTGACATTTACTCGACATTTACCCCCATTTTTACAAAATATCCCCCGATAGGAAAGCAAGGCTTGGTATAGAATTAACTACAGGTACTTTTTGAATAATGAAAAACATGGAGTATATCATAATAATGTAGCTGACTCTGCATTACAACGAATAAGTGATGTTGTTCGACTGAACAGTATCCATGTTCATCGGATTTAATCCACGGTTGTGTTGGTGTCTCATCAAAACTTTGAGAATGCTTAACCTAAGACGAATTTACGTGTATTTTAATCATGGTGTATCGCTTTTGTAGCCCCCAAAAAAAACTTACTTTCCCAAGAAGACGTAGTGGTTGTTGACATTCTTTACTAACAGCTGACGAACAAAATCTGATGTGAAGAATTTATGCGAGTCAAGGCTTTTATATGCCTTTAACTCTTCTAGAGTGTAGGAACTTTTCATGTGGATCAGATCAGTGAAAATATCTGGATATGAAATATCTGGCCAAAACCAAGTTCTAGCTACACCAGACTCTTTGGAGTTAATTAAATAAGGGTCTAAGTCATTGATAACCTTAATTTTGCAACTATAGCGTATGGCAACATCTTTATTTGTTTTGGATAACTCTTTAAAATACTAACGTTTGTAGCCAATAAAAATAAGAAAATAATCTCAAATTAAAGAGAGACTAGAGCGAACTATAACATGTTTCTATGGCATTCAGTCGTCTGCTAAAATCTGCTTGTCCTCCAAACATTCAAACCCAACCGCCAGTCGAGGACGCTACTTCGTTGCCGTAGCATCGAAGGCGGGGCTTAGGTTAAGCGTCATTGCTCTATACCGAAAGGATTAGGCGTTTAATTGATAACGGAAGTCACAGGACCTTTATACTAGTAACTTTATCGAGAAGACTACCAGTTGTCGGAAAATTAGAGCTACATGTAGGAAAGTCAAACTTACAGTTAAAAGCTTTATGGACCCGAATCAATGGGTAAAAGTGATAGCTTTAGAATCTCCGGTTTTCAACACGGCGGTCTTCACTGTACCAGGTGAGGATATACGAAGGGTTCACGGGTAGTTGAGCGGTTTTCAAAAGAGCGTTTTGGAATAAAGCGGTGCCAAAAACAGCGGTTTGCAAAACCGCGTGGAAGCAAAACCGCGGTTGCTGTTTCCGCGTTTCTCAATACAGCGCTATTACCCAAAACAGCGGTTGCTGTTTCCGCGTTTCTCAATATAGCGCTAATTTCCCAACCAGCGGTTTAGCACTACAGCGTTTCTTAACCGTTTGTGGTCCTCAGGTTATGGACTGGTTCGCGGTATATATTTTGGAAAAGGTGGCAGCTAATTAAGAGGAAAATATTTTGGAAAAGGTGGCAGCTAATTAATAGGAAAATATTTTGGAAAAGGTGGCAGCTAATTAATAGGAAAATATTTTGGAAAAGGTGGCAATTAATAGGAAAATAATTTGGAAAAGGTGGCAGCTAATTAATAGGAGGATATTTTGGAAAAGGTGGTAGGTAATTAATAGGAGAATATTTTGGAAAAGGTGGCAGCTAATTAATAGGAGAAGATTTTGAAAAAGGTGGCAGCTAATTAATATCAGAATATTTTGGAAAAGGTGGCAGCTAATTAATAGGAGGATATTTTGGATAAGGTGGAAGGTAATTTATAGGAGTTCAAATAACCCATCCCAACCACACATTAAAACGCATTAACACACTAGACCACGAAACTGTTTGTTTGACAACCATTAAAATTCAAACCTAAAGCTGAAATCAATACTTATTAGAGCTCGGCATTATCCACCGTTATCCGTAAATTAGTGAATAATCGATTATTTATAGATAAATGTTGTGGACATAATTCGATTTAATATACAACTTCTGTTGATAATTCTGGATTATGGATAAAATAACGTGGATAATGGATAGATAATGCCGAGCTCTAATACCTTCAACAATACGAAACAACGCTCAAGATATAAACGCTATCGAGAAATGGCTATAATGGCAAACGCGTTTATGAACAAGTTGGGAAACCAAAATAAACCTCTCCGAGCCGAGACGAATTTACATTCCAAACACAGGTCCGCCAGCCAATGAGACAAACCGGAAATACATAGTTCTTATCGGCGAGATATTGCCATGATCATTTGTAAAGATTAAAGCGTTTAATAATTTCCTGCATATCCCAAATAACTCTAATGAGGACCTAATATCTATCAGTTAAATGTGTATTTAACTTTCGGCTCACTCTGAACCGTTAAGACCTTCTATAAGAGGACATGAAACAAGGTCAATTCTGGTTTAAATCTAGGTTATCTTATCTCATAGACCCAGTCGTTTCAACACGGATGGAGAGACGAAGTATTAACATCCTTATTATTTAATGAAGCTAAAAGTTACGTTTACACTATATATAAATGTAGTAAAGATGAATTAAAAAGTAAACACCAAATTTTAAATGTTAATATCAAAAGATGTTCTTGGAATATTGAGATGAAACAGAGCTTTATAGCTACACAACTACTAAAAGAATCGTAATGCCGAAAAATATGTAAGTATTTCCATTTAATATTCTGCAAAAAGAAAATGTTATCGTTTTGTAAGAGATCTTTTCATCCTACTCGCTTTATATTAACTTTGATATGCGTGTAGTGTTTCGATTCAGATGCAATCTTCATTACTCGTTCTATATTAACTCTCACTTGTGTCAGTACATAGAAATAAGTTTATCTTAAATAATTAATTAAATATAAATGATATTAATTATTTTAATCGCCAGTAAATAACTTTAAAAATAGTTAAATCGTTTAAAATAAAGTTGTTCCTATTATCTTTCGAAACTTTGCTAATATTGACGTTTAAAGTGAAGGGTACCCCTCTTGCCCGCTTTCTTCAAATTTTGGGGTATATATACGATTCGTTTCCATTATAATAATAGATAACAAGTTGGGAAAACCAAAATATTACCTCTCCGAGTCAAGAGAAGGACTACCTACAAACTTATTTACCCAGTTATGGAAATGTTTCTTTTTTTATGAACAAATACTGAAGTTAAAATTTATGAAATATTAAAGCAGTATACAAAGCATAGCAAATATACTGTAAATCAGACGACATTTTACATCCAATAAGGATATACTTGTACACATTAAAATCATCCGATGGGGGAAAAACGGGAAATGAAGAGATAAAACTTTGGAGGGATATTACCTTTACGTATTTGTAAAGGCCCAATTTGCTACTCCTCAACTGTATACCCTCTATGTTCAAAGCCATATTCACAACAGGGTTGCCATGTAAACACTATCCTCTCCTTTCACCTCAACAATTTTCTTAGTTTGTCAACATGACGATTAAAGTTACATAACACCAAAGCTAATTTGTGGCTACACACACTGAAGGTAAATGCGCACCATAAAAAGCATGAACACACGAAGCTATAATCCGATTACGATCAGACCTTTCACTGATCTGGGCTGCGTTCAGCAGAGCTCACCAAAAAAGACAGCGGATTTTGGAAAACGTTTTCTGGTGAGATCTGTCGTCATAGCTTTTCTCCGGTCATCGGTCTTTTAAAAATGAAGCTAGCGCAATAAAGCGTGCAAGGTACAAAGGCTTAACAAAAATTGTATGATAACATATTTATGGAGATAGATAAGAACAACTTTTATAATTAAACATAGAAACTAACATGTCTCTTAAACTTCTCGCCGCTCTCGCGTGATCAACTTGTTTCACGCCAATTAAATAGCTATAGTCCCATCAGAATCAGCAAGAGCTATTTGTATTAATTCCTCCATGCTTTTTCGCCAAGCTGAGAACTACGCGTTTTACGTCACGTTATCCAAAACCCGACTATTTTCCTTGAAGACCGCGCTGGCTCACTGAGCACCGTGACGTCAAAATTCAATAACAAAATCCCGTTCTGGATGACACTGCTAACAGCGCCTGACAGCGCTGAGCTCTGCTGAACGCGGCCCAGATTTCCACCATGATTATAAAGTCTAAGCCTAATTATTTAAAAGTGTATTTAACTTTCGGCTCACTCTGAACCGTTAATGTCTCTGTATTACAGAAACGAAAACCAAACCCAAGCGTTTACTTTTTGGTTCACTAGGCCTAATGACAAATAAAAGTTCATTTGCCCAATATAGTTGCGTTCTTCTTGAAATCACTTTAGAAAGAATTATGCTATAAACAGATGTAGTATAGCTTAAGTAATATATAAACATCGATTTCAAATAATAATAATAACAAGTTGGGAAAACCAAAATATTACCTCTCCGAGTCAAGAGAAGGACTACCTACAAACTTATTTACCCAGTTATGGAAATGTTTCTTTTTTTTATGAACAAATACTGAAGTTAAAATTTATGAAATATTAAAGCAGTATACAAAGCATAGCAAATATACTGTAAATCAGACGACATTTTACATCCAATAAGGATATACTTGTACACATTAAAATCATCCGATGGGGGAAAAACGGGAAATGAAGAGATAAAACTTTGGAGGGATATTACCTTTACGTATTTGTAAAGGCCCAATTTGCTACTCCTCAACTGTATACCCTCTATGTTCAAAGCCATATTCACAACAGGGTTGCCATGTAAACACTATCCTCTCCTTTCACCTCAACAATTTTCTTAGTTTGTCAACATGACGATTAAAGTTACATAACACCAAAGCTAATTTGTGGCTACACACACTGAAGGTAAATGCGCACCATAAAAAGCATGAACACACGAAGCTATAATCCGATTACGATCAGACCTTTCACTGATCTGGGCTGCGTTCAGCAGAGCTCACCAAAAAAGACAGCGGATTTTGGAAAACGTTTTCTGGTGAGATCTGTCGTCATAGCTTTTCTCCGGTCATCGGTCTTTTAAAAATGAAGCTAGCGCAATAAAGCGTGCAAGGTACAAAGGCTTAACAAAAATTGTATGATAACATATTTATGGAGATAGATAAGAACAACTTTTATAATTAAACATAGAAACTAACATGTCTCTTAAACTTCTCGCCGCTCTCGCGTGATCAACTTGTTTCACGCCAATTAAATAGCTATAGTCCCATCAGAATCAGCAAGAGCTATTTGTATTAATTCCTCCATGCTTTTTCGCCAAGCTGAGAACTACGCGTTTTACGTCACGTTATCCAAAAACCCGACTATTTTCCTTGAAGACCGCGCTGGCTCACTGAGCACCGTGACGTCAAAATTCAATAACAAAATCCCGTTCTGGATGACACTGCTAACAGCGCCTGACAGCGCTGAGCTCTGCTGAACGCGGCCCAGATTTCCACCATGATTATAAAGTCTAAGCCTAATTATTTAAAAGTGTATTTAACTTTCGGCTCACTCTGAACCGTTAATGTCTCTGTATTACAGAAACGAAAACCAAACCCAAGCGTTTACTTTTTGGTTCACTAGGCCTAATGACAAATAAAAGTTCATTTGCCCAATATAGTTGCGTTCTTCTTGAAATCACTTTAGAAAGAATTATGCTATAAACAGATGTAGTATAGCTTAAGTAATATATAAACATCGATTTCAAATAATAATAATAAAAAATATTCTTGGGATATCAGAATGAAACAGAGCTTTATAGCTACAAAACCACTAAAGGCATCGAAATTACGAAAAATATTTCCATATATTAATAATATATTATGAGAAAACCAAATATTAAGGTTTTGTAGGATTTCTTTCCACAAAACAAAGCGAACTGCTAACGCGGTGCACTAACGGACGGACACACACAGACTAAAACATAGGCTGCTTTTTAACTCTTTCCGTTTTAATTTTGAGTTGAGAAACTAGATTATCTTAAATATTAAAATAAATTAATAATTAAATATTTTCTTCGTTAGTTGTTCGCCTTATAGAGCGTTACATCGCGTTGATAAAGAACAATTAGACATTCTTGAGAGACTTGACTAATTTTGGCGTTTGAAATGAAGCATACGCCGGTTGCATTACCTTACTCAAATAGGTAGTATATAAGGGTGTCGAACTACAGCTAAAAGCAAGAACAACCGCAATTGCGAAAACCTTTGGTGGACAACCCACCCTAGGGAGGCTAGACGTTTCTCGTAACCCTAGCTGATCGCCGCGAATGTCTTAAACCAAACGATGACTATGGAGTTAGAAGCCAATAAGACAGATTGGTGTCTATGTGGAATAGACGGAAGACCAGTAGATGGTGGTGTTTAGAAGCCAGTATGTACAGACTGGTGTCCAAGTGGGATGGACGAAGACCAGAAGATGGTGGTGATTAGAAGCCAGTATGTACAGACTGGTGTCCAAGTGGAATGGACGAAGACCCGAAGATGGTGGTGATTAGAAGCCAATGAATACAGACTGGTGTCCATGTGGGATGGACGAAGACCAAAAGATGGTGGTGATTAGAAGCCAGTAAGTACAGACTGGTGTCCGTGTGGGATGGACAAAGACGAGAAGATGGTGGTGTGAGAACTCAAGTAAAGGAGCCATTTCCGTGACTGTGAAAGCAGTTCGGAAATGGCGAACACGTTTGCTCCAATTTGGAAACTGCGAACGCGGTCACGTGGGTGTAACAACAGACAAACACACAGACAGACACACACACACGTCGAAATTAGAACCTCTCCGTGACATACGTCACTCGGAGAGGTAAAAAATATTCTTGGGATATCAGAATGAAACAGAGCTTTATAGCTACAAAACCACTAAAGGCATCGAAATTACGAAAAATATTTCCATATACTAATAATATATTATGAGAAAACCAAATATTAAGGTTTTGTAGGATTTCTTTCCACAAAACAAAGCGAACTGCTAACGCGGTGCACTAACGGACGGACACACACAGACTAAAACATAGGCTGCTTTTTAACTCTTTCCGTTTTAATTTTGAGTTGAGAAACTAGATTATCTTAAATATTAAAATAAATATAATTAATATTAAATATTTTCTTCGTTAGTTGTTCGCCTTATAGAGCGTTACATCGCGTTGATAAAGAACAATTAGACATTCTTGAGAGACTTGACTAATTTTGGCGTTTGAAATGAAGCATACGCCGGTTGCATTACCTTACTCAAATAGGTAGTATATAAGGGTGTCGAACTACAGCTAAAAGCAAGAACAACCGCAATTGCGAAAACCTTTGGTGGACAACCCACCCTAGGGAGGCTAGACGTTTCTCGTAACCCTAGCTGATCGCCGCGAATGTCTTAAACCAAACGATGACTATGGAGTTAGAAGCCAATAAGACAGATTGGTGTCTATGTGGAATAGACGGAAGACCAGTAGATGGTGGTGTTTAGAAGCCAGTATGTACAGACTGGTGTCCAAGTGGGATGGACGAAGACCAGAAGATGGTGGTGATTAGAAGCCAGTATGTACAGACTGGTGTCCATGTGGGATGGACGAAGACCAAAAGATAGTGGAGATTAGAAGCCAGTATGTACAGACTGGTGTCCAAGTGGAATGGACGAAGACCCGAAGATGGTGGTGATTAGAAGCCAATGAATACAGACTGGTGTCCATGTGGGATGGACGAAGACCAAAAGATGGTGGTGATTAGAAGCCAGTAAGTACAGACTGGTGTCCGTGTGGGATGGACAAAGACGAGAAGATGGTGGTGTGAGAACTCAAGTAAAGGAGCCATTTCCGTGACTGTGAAAGCAGTTCGGAAATGGCGAACACGTTTGCTCCAATTTGGAAACTGCGAACGCGGTCACGTGGGTGTAACAACAGACAAACACACAGACAGACACACACACACGTCGAAATTAGAACCTCTCCGTGACATACGTCACTCGGAGAGGTAAAAACGCATTTGCGTGAACCGATGGTGGAAGCCCTGCCATTGGGAGGCTAGACGTTTCTCGTAACCCTAGCCGCTCGCCGCGTACATCTGAAGTCTAACGACGATGATGGAGTAGAAGCCAATGTTACAGATTGGTGTCTATGTGGTATAGACGAAAGACCAGTTGATGGTGGTGTTATTAGTCAATGTTGCAGATTGGTGTCTTTGTGGTATAGACGAAAGACGAAGAACAGAAGATGGTGGTGCTTGGAAACCAGCAAGTACAGACTAGTGTCCATGTGGAGTGGACGAAAACCAAAACTGGTGGTGTGGGAACTCAAGTAGAATAGCCAGCGGAGACAAACACAATTTTCCAAATTTCCGTGAACTGTCAATGCAGTCCGGAAATTGGGAACGCGTTTGCTCCGATACGCAAACTGCGAACGCGGTCACGTGGGGTGTGACAGACAGACACACACACACATACACGTCCAGTGCAATACCTCTCCGTGACGTCATCGTCACTCGGAGAGGTAAAAAGCCGTTTTGGACAATGCTGTTTTGATAACACGCCCAGTCGATAACATACCTATACGAAGAACCCTGGAGAACAAAAAGCTACAAACAGGAACTCAACAGAAGATAAAGGCATTTCTCTATTATGAAAAAACGTCTTGGTTTGGACCAAGGCCGAAAAAACAAACTATATGTGTGAGGTTAATCAATTGGCTGAAGTTCAGATATTGCAATTTTTTTAGTTATTTTTATCCATTTAATCCTTAATCAATATTAAATTCAATCAACTGATTTTACTTTTAATCGATCTATTCCCTCTAAATTAATTGAAAAAATTACATATCTACGCTATTTCAAGAACAATTACATTTTCCGAAAACATTTTATCACGAAATTATTTTTTTGAAGGGAGTACGTGTTGAGAGCTCAGTATTGAATATTTGAAACACTGTCTAAAAAGACCAAGCGAACTTTGACATAATTCGAAAGGAAAATGTAAATATTTAATAGTGGATGCCAAACCAGGGTGTTGCACGAATTCATACATTTAATTTCGTATATCGAAATGCTACATTTCTAATGTCGCGACTATGAAAGAAAGGTTGCACTGCAATTTCCCTCTTCGTACTTTAGACTTTCTTGGGGGGGGGTTAAGTTAAGTGTGACCTTCTTCGTTTAACTGGTAATGAATGGAAATGAATATAACAAGCCATTGGTACTGAAACGTATTTCTTTTTATGTAATCTTTACCTATACCTTTGGTTATATTTATACCGATATCATATTTCTCCAGTGCTACAGATAGCTACCTACTAACAAAAACGACACAGGATAAACGATGTTGCTTTGTCTTATGTATACGGCATTCGTTTACTAACTAGTCTGAACAAAATAAATTTCAATTATCATATTTTTTAAACATCAGTCTTCTTAGCAACTTACCGATTTAAGTTGTTTTTTTTTATGCAAACTTGAAAATTTCTCAAGCCAGCAACAATTAAAACTATGTCCGTCAAGGTGCTTACACGAAATCCCTTCAAAATAATTAATTTCATGATAAAATGTTTTCGGAAAATGTAATTGTTCTTGAAAAAGCGTAGATATGTAATTTTTTAAATTAATTTGGAGGGAATAGATCGATTAAAAGTAAAATCAGTTGATTGAATTTAATATTGATTAAGGATTAAATGGATAAAAATAACTAAAAAAATTGCAATATCTGAACTTCAGCCAATTGATAAACCTCACACATCTCGTTTGTTTTTTCGGCCTTGGTCCAAACCAAGACGTTTTTTCATAATATCTGTACTTCAGTCTTAATGTAATTAAATTTTGAATAATTATGTTTGCTTTACCGTCATACATTTGGGGTTGATCTATTTCTAATTGCTTAAAGAAGTATCGTTAATTGCATTTAACTTATATCCAATAACATTGATTTCGATAAGCATATAATGTTGCGCTTTATTTATGAAAGAACCTTAAAAACGACGGTATTTGAAATATGGAAGAAAAATATTTGTTTCGTACACTGCATACATATACAGTGGTGTCGAGATCAGACCAACAGCTTCCTTTATGTACAACCCCCAATACTGCCAACGGGTGATGTCATACTAAATTATACAGGGTGTAAATAAATGTTTAGAATTCATGTTTTATTGTATGCAAGTGACAACGAGTGACAAGGTACAAAAAGAATACTGGAGAATGCAACAAAATATTTTAAAGCACTGTCCTACGATTAGTCTTAGAACGTGGGCCTCAAATTGCAACCTCTTAACTGATTGGTAAACACCTCAACGTAAATATTCGACGTTGTGGTTTAGGCACTCTTCCAGACGACTGTCCATGTCTTGCAATACATTTGCAAGTAGTAAACTCATGACGCATGGTAAGACTAATGGTATTGCCGTCTTACGAAATCCTCGCTTGATGTAGGGGGTATTATATTATAACTCGAGCCCCCTTCACATCGGTATGATGTATATTCCTCCCCACCATAATATTGATAAATCATTGGAAGTCCTGCGCCACCAAATAGACAACATCTCTGTCAGAAAGAATGTAGAAATTATTTTAATCGGTGATACAAACTGCGACGTTCTAGCCAAACCACTATCCCAAAAATGTAAACTTATAAATAGTACGCTACAAGAATTCAAGCAAATCGTACAACTACCAACTCTTAAAACCAAAACTTTAATTGACCATGTTTATACTAATTTACCTAACAGAATAACTAACGTCAGTGTAATTCCCACTGGCATTTCTGATCATGACTCTACTATAATAACCCGTGAAAAACGGTGCATAAAAATAATGAAGAAGAAGACGACTCTAAGAATTTACTCTAAGCTAAACACCACAAATTTCGTAAGAAATATCCAAATATTATTGGACCGAGAGCTTCACAACTTCAAGACACCTGATGTGGGAGTTGACATCCTAAATCACACAATCAAATCGCAGCTGGACATCCATGCCCCTTATAGGCAAAAATATACCTCACAATTCAAATCTCCTTGGCTAACTCCGTACATAATGAATCAAATGCACCTTAGAGACAAGCTTAAAACAAAAACCAGATTAACTAGAAACAAGGACGTGTGGCAGACAAAATATAGAAAGCAACGAAACAAAGTTAATTCCCTGATCAGAATAGGGAAAACTAATTACTTCCAAGACGAGCTCAATAAAGCAAAAACAACAAACGACAATATCTGGAAATCCCTAAAACCATATATCAACATTAAAAATAAAAATTCTTGCGTCTCAGTTCTCAACATAGAAGGTGAAACCAGAAAAGATCCACGTGATTTTGCTGAATTATTCAACGAGTATTTCGCAAATGCGACACACACCCTCCTAAAAAAAACAACTATTCACCCGACACATCTGCCGCTGTCAAAAACCTCTCTGAGGCAACACACCTCCCCGTACGTGAAACACTATCGGAATTCGAACAAACCTCTGAATTGGAAGTTTTCAAAATGCTAAGAGAACTAAACCCAAAGAAAGCTACGGGCGCCGATGGACTCGCACCTGCCCTATTGAAAGCGAGTTCGGCAGTTATATGTAAATTCACAACAAGAATAATTAATCTATCACTACAAACTGGCTCTTTTCCATGTACTAATATACATCAATCCTCGCTTGATGTAGGGGGTATTATAATACCGGTAGTGATGCCCTTGTAAACTGGCACAAACAGTAGAATGGCTTAGTGCAACTTCTTGTTCCACCGCTCTACTATTAGCATGAATTGGCTTCAAATCGTGCTACGATGTCAAAATCTCTAATCTCATTACAGACATTACACTCTCTTCTACGTTCACGATCTTGCACTACCGAAATCACGAAGTGCTCGCCAAGGTGGGAAAAGGTGCTTCGCACCGAATGTTGTCGGTGTGGAAACCGTTCGGCATAAAGCACTGCCTTTAGTTGAACGTTACTGCGACCTTCACCCAAAATAAACATCCTGTCCAATTTGTCCTGGTTGGAATAGGTTGGCATTTTGCTAGGAAACGAGACTAACAACTGTAATTCTACTACTTAGCTCCTACACTGAAGACCCTGTATTTCAAAAGGGACCGGAAGTACCTCAAAGATGAGTTTTCAAAGATTGCCAGATTGAGCTGGTCATGGGATTTAAAGTGATGAAGGTCGCTTTAACGTTTAACAAGTGACACCGCGGTATGTTTTTGGTGCTCCAATGTTCTCACCCGATAGGTCCAAACAATTACCATCCTGGGTTTTCGGCTCAGCGTTGCGGTATTGCCGGTTCCATTAGAAATACAAGGTCTGTAGTGTTACAATTGTAACAATACTCCTGTTAAAAAGGAACACATACTGTACCCCCCCTCCCCCCAAAAAACTTTTAAATTTCGCGCCTTTTCAATAGCTCCCTTTTCAATATGGGAAAAATGATTTTAAATGACAATTTTTTAAGTGTAGGAATTAAACAGGAAAATGGAGGCTGAGTGAAAGATAAGTGTAGTTTTAATTATAATTTGTTAGTTTAATTATAAGGTATCCATGAATTTACCAAAAACATTCGTGTTTTGGGTTAATTTCACATTAATTATACTTGATTAAGTTTAATTTAACGGTTTATCTAGTGTGGATTTAGTTTATAATACAAGTTTCTTAGCGAGTTATCGTGATTGATAACTATAGGCTTAAGGGTTTGTGTCCATCTCATGTGTTAAATAACTTTATATTCATCTATGTACAGGGTGTTTTTGAAAGGTCTGGCCAAATTTAGGTAGCGTGTTCTTGGAGTCACTCCGAGTGAAAAATTCCAAAGAACCATGTACCTCAATTACGCCATTTCAGAGTTATGAGCTTTCAAAAGTAGCCCAAAAATCAACAAAATTGTGAAACTTGTATTATGGCTTGCTCATCTTGTTTTCGATAACACGCTCAATTGCATAAGCCAACCGAAAGAAATGAGAGACTAAAAGTTTGGAAACAGAAGGGGGCGATTGTGTGTAGAAGTGTGCTGTCGCAAAAGGTCCGTCCAGACTACAGGTAGTTTGCAAGCTTCGCTCGCGCGCTCGCTTTCTAAATTCGCGCGCCTTGCACGCGCCCTGTCTACACACGGGTTCTCTAGAGAGAGCAAACACCACGCCTATAAATTTTCAACCAATGAAAACTCTACGTGTTCAGACAGTCTGCTTCTGGTACTCTAAGCAATCTAGGCGCTGGTCTGGTTGAGGGTTGAAATGGATCGTTTACAAAAAGAAATTAACGAAGAGCAATTAATTGAGGAAGTTAAAAGCTTCCCTGAACTATGGAATAATAAGCTACAAATATATAGCAATTTAAGAAATATAAATGCTGCATGGATACGCATATCCGAAAGAATGGGATACACAAGTAAGTTGAGCCAAGGCTTATCACATATTTCAGGCTTTTTCAGCCTTTCAGGGTATAATAATTTTAAATTTAGATACCTAATAACATAAGGACATTATCTCCTTATGCTAATAATGAAATCTGTATTTTGGAATTTAGTTGAAGAGTTGCGAACGAAATGGAAAGCGTTGCGGGACAAATACGTTCGCGAAAAAAAAATAATTACTTCAACCAAAGTCAGCGGAAGTGGTAGAAGTTGTCGTGAGGTTTGGGAATTGTTTCAACATATGGAGTTTTTAAAAGACACAGTCAAACCAAAAGCGTAAATTGTTTTCCTTTTACAATATGATGATAAATAATATTATTATTATTATGTGGATTGGAACTGATTTCATAAATTGTAAACAAATCAATATCCATTAACGATTTTTGCCTTCGTACGATGGAAATAAAATTCATATTTCTCAGTAGTATGATAATAATAATAATAAGAATAATAAAAATATTAATAATAAGAATAGTAATAATAATAATAATGATGTTGACCAGTACTAATTGAATTTATTTAATTTAGCACCACAAGTAACATGACTGTAGCTGGAAAGACAGCAAATTTAAGCGAAACGACGGAGCCAAAACAAGCCCCTTTAAATCAACCGTCTACATTGTTTGTTGTCGAAACCGATATAGGAGATCATATCATCGATGATTTTCAAGAATGCATATTACCAGTCTTGCGAGACGAAGAAAGGAATGATGACAAATCAAATGAGGGCTCCAGTAACTTCAATGATGGCTCCGACATATCGAGCTCCAGCAAAACTAATTCAAGCAACGGCACTAAACGAAGTGTGGACAGTGATGTTGGGGGTGGAGTTAATGAAAATGGTGAATTTAAAAAGAAAAAACAGCCAAAAAAAGATCCATATGAACAGACTCTCTTGAAGATTTGGCAAGAGAATAGTGAGAAAATCAACAATGGTTGTAAAACACCTACACCCCAAGCTATAAATTACAGCGCTAATGAAATGTTTATGCTAAGTTTGGTCAAAGATCTGGACTCTTTGAAACCTTCTAATCAGAGAAAAGTAAAGAAATTGTTCATGTCCACTATTGATGAACTACTAGTTGAGGAGGAGCAAGAAAAAAACCAAGATAAATGAAATTCACAATTTGAGCAAAATTTAGCTTTACTTCCTTAGTAGACCTGTTTTTCAATAAAACTATTTCAAAAATAGACATTAATAAAATGGCAACACTTGTTTATTGTGGCATTGCAAGTTAATAAAACCTTTTCAAAAATAGACATTAATAAAATGGCAACACTTGTTTATTGTGGCATTGCAAGTTAATAAAACATTTTCAAAAATAGACATTAATAAAATGGCAACACTTGTTTATTGTGGCATTGGAAGTTAATAAAACATTTTAATTATTTTTGAAATATTTTAGTTGCTTCGTTTTTGCCAAGGCAGTTGACCAGAACCAAGAAAATAATCTCTGAATTTATCTCGGATTGCTGCATTAATTTTTTTATGACCTCTAGTGCCTTGACGATTTAATTGAACTAGATATCTATTTGGATTTTTTCTCCATTCACCACTCTGCAAGTTTCCGTCTTCATCAATGTAGTCGGAGAATTCTTGTGGGCAATAAATTGGAGCATTATCTTCGTCATCCTTCGTCATTAAAAAATTATGCAGGCAAACAACTGCTTTCACAACAGCTTCGGCATTTTGTGGTTCCAAGGGAATGGCGTTTCTCAAAACCCGAAATCTAGCGCTGGATACACCAAACGCATTTTCAATACACCTTCTTGCACGAGATAGTCTATAGTTAAAAATATCTTCACTCTCTGGTAGAAATCGTCCAGAATATGGACGCATCAAGTGGGTTTGTAAAGGAAATGCTTCATCCCCAACAAAACAGAATGGCATCTCATCCCCATTTGCCTCTATTATTCTTGGATCAGGGAAGTAACTGTCATCTTCAATTACTTTTCCTAAATCTGAAGCAGCCAAAACTCCACCATCGCTGATTCGTCCAAAGTTCCCGATATCCACAAAGTTGAATTTGTAAAATGCATCGCAAGATGCCAACAAAACAATACTATGTGGTGTCCTTTGTAGTTAAAGTATTGGGATCCAGAATTTGGTGGGGCAATCAGCTGAATGTGTTTCCCTTTTATGGCACCGGCGCAGTTGGGAAAGTTCCATTTCTTGAAGAAGTTAAGCGCAGTGGACATGATTGATGTTTTGGATAATGGTGGTATATATATCGGATGCAGGACTTCCCAAAGAACGTTACACGTTTCCGGAATTATTTTGGCCACTGTTGATTTTCCCATGCGAAATGCGAGTGATAAGGAACGGTAGCTATCCCCGGTTGATAAGTACTTAGTGTTTGGACGTTATATGCTATAATATTTTAATGAACAATGTAAAATTCAATTTCTTACCTGAGGGTTAAGTACAACCTTTCTTTCGCCGATATAGTTTTTCGCAAATGAGTGCTTTCCTTTCTCAGTTGCTTTTCAACAAGTCCAGGTAAATAATCGAATTGAGCTGGCTTCATTCGACAGTACTCTATGTACAGTGGGTCACCGTGAATTTCATTATAGAGTCTCAATTTAGGGATCAAATTGTGGAAGTCTCCTTCTGTTTCTCGGTCAGAAAATACTTCCCTAACCCATATTCTTCTTTTTTTACTACGTCTTTTTCGATGGTTTAGTAGATAGAAAATACCGACTTTGGCCCACTGGCGTCAGACAGTGCCAGATGGCACCAGTAAATATGGCGTCAGTTATTCAAACAACCGAATTTGGCTCACTGGCGTCAGTGTGCCAAATCTGACACCAGTGGGTATGGCGTCAATGAATCAAACATGGCGCCCACATCATTTTTCTTCTTATGGTGCCAGCGAATCAAACATTTTTCTCACAATCCTGCTGTGACGTCAATGACGTGTCTTCCTATGGCGTCAGTGAATCAGACACGCGCCCTGAAAATGTTAGGCCTATGTGTCATATTACCTTTCGGATATATTGGTTCAAACGTATATGACGGTAGAACCGATATCGTAACTAACACTGTATTTAAGTTCAAGGGTATACAACTCTAAAAATTCTTGTAATACATTGAATTTAAATAATAAATATTCAAATTTAATACTTTTTCATTAACCTTAATATAAGCATATTTCAAATTTAATACTATTTATATTCAAATTTAATACTATTTCAACTTAATACTTCTAAATATAAACTTTAGAAATTATTTCAACTTAAACCAATTTCTCTTTATTGATAAGCCTATTTAAAGGATGGGAAATGTAAATAAAGAGGTCGGTGAACGGGAATAGAGAAACTCGGATGGTAAATAAACGGCTTATGCCAATAAGTAGAAATCATGATAAGCGCTTGTATGAAACTCTGGCACCTAGTGTCAAGATGGTGTGATAGTTCGGATTGCAATGTTTGTTTATGCTACGAAACGTGTAAATAAACAAACTAGATTGAAAGTTGGAGCGAATTTCGAAACATGACACGGTTTTCGAAACATGGCACAGCTCTCATCGTGACATCAATGGGAAAACCCATATGTTAGTTCGGGCAAAGATTAAATGGACGACGTCAATAGTACAAAAGCCCGACACGCGTCCAAACTCAGTCACTTCTGTTCCTGACTTCAGACGAGTTACAGCCTGCTCCTTAGTTGCTTTATAGTATTTTTCTATACTTGGTAACATTTGCTGTTGCAAGTTATTTTGCAGAGGGTAAGAAAAAATTTACGGGCTAGTACCGAAATTACTTGTGATTTTTACAAGTACTTGCGATTTTTTTTACAAATACTTGCGTATTTTTACAAGTACTTGCGATTTTTCTGAGATTAAGATTGTCTTTATCATTCTTTGAGAATGTTTAAGTGTAATATTTGTGATTGTTCCTACCAAGGGAACAGGGAGCTTTTGAGACATAAAAGGGAGAAACACGGGGATGTTAAATACCCATGCTCGCAATGTCCGGCCGTTTATACCAGACTTGCGAATTTAACGTTACACGCGGCCGCCCGACACTCTAACTTTAAGGTTCCACTCCCCCTCATGACCAATGCGGGTCCATCAACTTCTACCTTTGTCCCATTCTCGGGTCCATCAACCTCTACCTTTGTTCCTCCTGTTATCCCATTCTCGGGTCCATCAACCTCTACCTTTATCCCTCCTGGGACGCAGAGGCCGAAACGGTCCACGTCCGACCAATCCACTCCCGAGACGAAGCGGCCGAAACGGTCCACGTCCATCCCTATTCCTTCCCTAGATGAACTGTCCGACGATGAGAATCGTGCTCTGAACGCGTTCATGAACCGAGAAGAAGGTGTCATCAATGGATCTCTACTGGGAACTCCTCCACCCGCCGTTTGCGAAAATCTGGATGAGCTGTCCGACGATGGAAATCGTGCCCTGAACGAGTTCATGGACCGGGAGGATGACTTCCCAGCCAGGAGAACCGCGACATCCATCGCTTTATGGATCAGAAGGAGGGTGGCGGTGGCCAAGAGCAGGAGGAAGTACCCATCATTGCGTCACCGGAAGTTCCTCTTTAAGACGAGCTAGAGGAACTGGTAGGGCTATTTTTTGTGCACGTTTCACACCCGTAGCGACTGAGACAGACGTAGAGCTGTACGTGGGTAGACATAGGGCAGCGATTGAAAACTACATGCGCAATAAACTGGCTAGGGATAGAGGGATTAAGTGGTATTTAACTGTCAGGGCTCGCTACACCCGTCAGTTAGCCGACACTGACGAGGAAGTAGAAATTTTAATTTATCATAGAACCCAAAACCTTACTATTCTGAACCCCGACGTTATCCCCGGACAGATAGATTTTAGTATTAGAACTCTGAAACGTTTAATGGAGGAGTACGAAGCGCAAGGTAGCGGGTGGGTTCTAGATAAAATTCTCTTCCTGCAAATTAATATCATAGGGTACCTCCCACTTCACGGGGGTACGTACTTTGAAACCCCTAAAAATCTTCTAGCTAAGAGGGCCCTATTAAATGTGCAAAATACAGACAATAAGTGTTTCTTTTGGTCAATTTTGGCACATTTGCACCCTAAAAATAATAACCCACAACGTGTAACAAAGTACCTAGACTATAGCAATGAATTGAACATGACCGGTATTACGTTCCCCGTGGAATTAAATACCGGTAAATTGGTGAATTTCGAACGGGTGAATAACCTTTCGATTAATGTATTCGGATACGAGAAAGAGGTCTTCCCCCTATACGTGAGTTCCAACAGAGTTGAGGAACCACGCCAAGTAGATTTATTACTATTAACCGAGGGTGAGAAGAAGCATTTCTGCTTAATCCGAAACATGAGTCGACTTCTAGCGAAGGCGTTCACCGCAAACGAACACACGAACAATTATTGTCGTTATTGCCTCCATCGATTGGTTTCATTCAGTACGTGAACTAGCAGTCGCAGAGAATTTTGCTCCGTGTTTTTAGCCGAAACATTAAGCCTCGGCGCATAAAATTCCTATTTTCATTTAAGCCTCAATTTTAAGTCTTAATATTAAATTTTAAAGTTTTAATACTGTCAAGCCATCGGGTTTAAGCAATGAATAACTGCACAGAGGATTGTGAATTTAAAGGCGGAGGTGAGAAATTTGGAAAAATGATTTATTGTGGTTTCTGTGAAACTTGGTTTCACTTAACCTGCCAAGGCCTAGAAAAGGTAGTAGCCGGATCTCTTTGGATACTGTGTACAAGATTTGTCAAGCGTCAAGCGGATGGCGCAAGATTTCCTTGACTTCAAGGAACTAGTAATGAACTCCAAAAAGAAAACCGAAAACACGATAAGTACTTTAAGCAAGGATTTGCATAAATTAAACCAAACACTCGAAGCAGAAGTGAAACAACGAATAGAGAATGAAGCACTGATTACTACCCTTGGGAATAAAATTGAATTAAACAAAACTACAATTGATGAATTAAATAACAAAATTAAAACACTACAATCTACCACCTCTGACTGTTTCACAATAATAGAGGAAAAAATAAAGCAATCTCAACCAGCACTTAACCAAACTCAAACGCTTGCTCCACCACTTGTCTATCCGGGTGCTGTCCCTCTTGTACACCCAATGTCGTCATTCCAACGCCTGGGACAGCCACAGACACAACGTCCGTCACAATTAAATACTAACTTCCAAAAGAAATCTTATACAGATTTGTCTCTAAATAAATTAACGCGAAAGGGTGAACCAACGGTCGAAATCTCCAGCAAGAAGAATAAAACTATTCCAAAACTAACTGAAAGCTCAGGTATAACACGAGACACGATAAGGAGAGATGGACTTATGCCGCCAGATAGACTTGCCACTTGCAGCCTAAAGACCCTGAATGAACAAAACGACTTCCTAATAGGAAATTGCCGTCTCGACACACGGGAGAAACACATACTTGACCACCTCTCGTCCAGAAAAATAAAATTAACAGGAATCAGATTAACCTATAAATCCAAACAACCTGCTGCTACTTCAAAGTGTTTTCTGATTCGCACTAACTCATCTCCGGAGGAGATCCTAAACCCTCAAATATGGCCAACCGGGGTTTCATGTATACACCTATTAAAAGATAGATCCAAAGGGTGCGATTAGACTAAAATATGGGGAACAAATGAAGACCCTGACTCCACACGATGGTCAAACACACCGTTATCAGTCTTCTTACTCTCACAATGTGACCCAAACACCTCTATCGAAGATATCACAAAGCATCTATACGATCTGAATATCACTAACCCAAATATATCCCCATACAATCAAGAAGACTACTGGTCCTCAGATTTTATCATCGAATGCAGAGGTAAATACGACAACATTATCCTTAATCGGGAAAATTGGCCAAACCCGTTGTCCATAAGAAGATTTCGCAGACCGAACCCCCGGGAAGATGAAGTCTGACTTACTGACGAAAGTTCCAAAGCTTTTGACGACGACAACCTCAAGGTGGGACATAAAATAACGCAGCACAAAGGTCTTAAAATTGGCTAAAAATTTAAAATTAACTAAATGTTAGAAGCCTCAAATTCAAATTACCAAACATAGAATATCTCTTATATACTCATAATCTGGATATCCTCGGATTATCTGAAACTTGGCTGACACCTGATATACCTGATGTTGTCTGCGAAATAAAAGGATTCAACCTTTGGAGGCTAGATAGAACTCGTAAGAAAGGTGGAGGGGTATGCGTATACACTAGATCTGGACTACAAATTACATCTAACACTCTCCCAAGGATGCATGACATTTCGGCTTTGGAAATTATTTGGCTTACATTGAATAATCAAAACTCGAGCCCCCTTCACATCGGTATGATGTATATTCCTCCCCACCATAATATTGATAAATCATTGGAAGTCCTGCGCCACCAAATAGACAACATCTCTGTCAGAAAGTATGTAGAAATTATTTTAATCGGTGATACAAACTGCGACGTTCTAGCCAAACCACTATCCCAAAAATGTAAACTTATAAATAGTACGCTACAAGAATTCAAGCAAACCGTACAACTACCAACCAGGATTACTCTTAAAACCAAAACTTTAATTGACCATGTTTATACTAATTTACCTAACAGAATAACTAACGTCAGTGTAATTCCCACTGGCATTTCTGATCATGACTCTACTATAATAACCCGTGAAAAACGGTGCATAAAAATAATGAAGAAGAAGACGACTCTAAGAATTTACTCTAAGCTAAACACCACAAATTTCGTAAGAAATATCCAAATATTATTGGACCGAGAGCTTCACAACTTCAAGACACCTGATGTGGGAGTTGACATCCTAAATCACACAATCAAATCGCAGCTGGACATCCATGCCCCTTATAGGCAAAAATATACCTCACAATTCAAATCTCCTTGGCTAACTCCGTACATAATGAATCAAATGCACCTTAGAGACAAGCTTAAAACAAAAACCAGATTAACTAGAAACAAGGACGTGTGGCAGACAAAATATAGAAAGCAACGAAACAAAGTTAATTCCCTGATCAGAATAGGGAAAACTAATTACTTCCAAGACGAGCTCAATAAAGCAAAAACAACAAACGACAATATCTGGAAATCCCTAAAACCATATATCAACATTAAAAATAAAAATTCTTGCGTCTCAGTTCTCAACATAGAAGGTGAAACCAGAAAAGATCCACGTGATTTTGCTGAATTATTCAACGAGTATTTCGCAAATGCGACACACACCCTCCTAAAAAAACAACTATTCACCCGACACATCTGCCGCTGTCAAAAACCTCTCTGAGGCAACACACCTCCCCGTACGTGAAACACTATCGGAATTCGAACAAACCTCTGAATTGGAAGTTTTCAAAATGCTAAGAGAACTAAACCCAAAGAAAGCTACGGGCGCCGATGGACTCGCACCTGCCCTATTGAAAGCGATTTCGGCAGTTATATGTAAATTCACAACAAGAATAATTAATCTATCACTACAAACTGGCTCTTTTCCATGTACTAATATACATCAATCCTCGCTTGATGTAGGGGGTATTATAATACCGGTAGTGATGCCCTTGTAAACTGGCACAAACAGTAGAATGGCTTAGTGCAACTTCTTGTTCCACCGCTCTACTATTAGCATGAATTGGCTTCAAATCGTGCTACGATGTCAAAATCTCTAATCTCATTACAGACATTACACTCTCTTCTACGTTCACGATCTTGCACTACCGAAATCACGAAGTGCTCGCCAAGGTGGGAAAAGGTGCTTCGCACCGAATGTTGTCGGTGTGGAAACCGTTCGGCATAAAGCACTACCTTTAGTTGAACGTTACTGCGACCTTCACCCAAAATAAACATCCTGTCCAATTTGTCCTGGTTGGAATAGGTTGGCATTTTGCTAGGAAACGAGACTAACAACTGTAATTCTACTACTTAGCTCCTACACTGAAGACCCTGTATTTCAAAAGGGACCGGAAGTACCTCAAAGATGAGTTTTCAAAGATTGCCAGATTGAGCTGGTCATGGGATTTAAAGTGATGAAGGTCGCTTTAACGTTTAACAAGTGACACCGCGGTATGTTTTTGGTGCTCCAATGTTCTCACCCGATAGGTCCAAACAATTACCATCCTGGGTTTTCGGCTCAGCGTTGCGGTATTGCCGGTTCCATTAGAAATACAAGGTCTGTAGTGTTACAATTGTAACAATACTCCTGTTAAAAAGGAACACATACTGTACCCCCCCCCCTCCCCCCAAAAAACTTTTAAATTTCGCGCCTTTTCAATAGCTCCCTTTTCAATATGGGAAAAATGATTTTAAATGACAATTTTTTAAGTGTAGGAATTAAACAGGAAAATGGAGGCTGAGTGAAAGATAAGTGTAGTTTTAATTATAATTTGTTAGTTTAATTATAAGGTATCCATGAATTTACCAAAAACATTCGTGTTTTGGGTTAATTTCACATTAATTATACTTGATTAAGTTTAATTTAACGGTTTATCTAGTGTGGATTTAGTATATAATAACTTAACGGTTTATCTAGTGTGGATTTAGTTTATAATACAAGTTTCAATGAAATATTAACTTTAATTGCAATTACTCTAAAATATGTATGCGCTTTTGATGTATTTTAATGATGAATTAAATTAATTCGAAAGTGAACTAGGAAATATCTGTGGCTGTGCGAAAAACTTGCGTTGTTTTAATCTTAATTTGAGCGCAGTTCGGGAGAGTCGATTAAGCTTAATAGTATAATTTATTGGAATTTTTTACCCTAATTGGAACGTTTTGTGCAGTTTAACATTTTTGCCACAGTCATTATTTTACCCTAAACTTTTGAATTTCGCGCCAATTAATGTACTTTAAACATAGTTGAAATTAACTGAAGTGTGAAATAGAAAACATTAGGATTTACCAACGGCTTGGGTAGTTTTAATCTTAATTAAACAGTTTATTTAAAAGTTATTTGAGCTTTTAATCCAAAAAATGAATATTTTTGGTTTAATTTCACGTTAATTATATTTAATTGATTTAAAATTAACGTAGGATTGTGTTTCGGCAGGGTACATTTAGGTTAAAAATGACTTTCAATATATACTTCACGTTAATTGCAATTTCAAGTGGAGCTTTTGAATCTTATTTTACCCTACACTTTCGAATTTCGCGCCTATTAATGTACTTTAAAGATAATTTAAATTAATTAAGTATGAGATAGAAAACATGGGTCTATACTAACAGCTTGTGCAGTTTTAATCTTAATTAAGTATTTTATTTCAAAGTTACTCGAGTTCTCATCCAAATATGTATATTTCATGTTTAAATTCACGTTAATTATAATAATTAAGTTGAAATTAATGAAGGATTGAGGTTATTGTTATTATTGTTGTTGAGGAGGGTACGCGCCCTAGCACCGATGCCAAAGGCATATTGTGAATCCTCGTATTCAGGCCTTGAATAGGCCCTTAGCAGCAGCGTAGCGAAGAATTCGCTCCACCGTAATAGAGGAGACCCGCGAGGGTTCCAAAGTGTGTGAATCAAAATATTCTAGTCTAAGCGAGGCGAAGCAGTCGCACTCGCAAAGTACGTGAGCGGATGTTTCTTCCTTCTCCTGACACGACTTACAGAGAGGGTCGTCGGCAAAACCCATCAGATGGAGGTGCCTATTAAGCCGACAGTGCCCGGTCAGAAGACCAGTGGCCAGCCTAATTTCCCATCTGCTGAGCGAAATTAGGTCTCTGGCACGAGACCTGCAGGGACCATTGACTAACAGGATTGAGGTTTGGCAGTGTTGGTTTAGCTTATAAAATGAGTTTCAAATCACCTTAATTGTAAAGTTTAGAAGAGTTTTTCATTCTTGCCAACACAATGTGTTAAATGTTTATCATACCACGTGCTAAATTTGCGGTAACATAAAGATCATCTATAACATATGTTAATGAATGATGTGATTTTATAGTTTAGCAACTTTGGCTTCAATAACAGTAATTAAATTAAATACCTAAACAATTCATAGCAATTTAGACAAATGAACAAACGGCAATATGAACTGTGGAGATAGCGAACAACGTAACCCTCCGTTGCTGACGTGGTTACGTTGGAAAAATCTGCGCTGATGTTAACATGGAAATTATTTGACTAATTAAATTACATAACGGCACTGTCCTCCTGGATTAATCAGCACCACTCTTACTTATATTTATGAATTTACAAAATCCACTGTTGGTAACAAATAGTTAAACTGCGCTAAGGTAAACACCACGACTCTTTTAACTGCCGTAAGGAAAACATTTTAAACTTTTTGTCATCTTACCAGTAGTATTTTGAAGTTTTCGATCTTTTCACAGGGTGAAAAACACTATCTTTATTTCAACACGTTAATAATTTGAATAAGTATGCCATTTTTTACATCAAATTGCAAGCGCACACGGTAAATACAGCTTAAAAAACCTAGGGTTAACCCGGTTAGGCTATGTTTCTAGCCTCCTTCCTTGAACCCTATGATCCAACCTTTTACCCCCCACTCCGATACTTACCTTCAATGCCTTATGAACTCGTTGCCAAAACTTGACCCGCCAGCATATAAACTACCCAGAGGCACCAACTTTTCGAAGGGCCTTCTTCTTAATGCCCGCAGCCTCTGTGGCCCCGTCAAGTTCACCGAATTTTGCTCACTAATTTCGCTACATCGCCCTATACTGCCATCACCGAAACCTGGTGGACCCCTGATCATACTCCTAACGAATACCCTATCGATGGTTATGCAACTTTTCGCGTGGATCGTCATTGCTCTCCAGGCGGTGGTGTCGCACTATATTTACTCGATCATATGCCCTCGCGTCAACTCGATTACTCTGATTTTAACTTCACACCCTCGCGTGACCACTATTGCGGTCTTGATCTACTCACGGTTCTCCTAACGCTCCCTCTCATGACGATCTGCATTGGAGTAATATACCGCTCCCCCACGTACGATAACCATTTTCAGCTCCTCGAGTACCTCAATGCTATAACTCGCTATTGTGACTCAAACAATTTTACCCTCCTCTTACTCGGGGACTTCAATTACCCAAAATTGGACTGGGTGAACTCCATTCACCAGAGGGGCGCCAGCCCTTTCTCGACACAGTCATCAGTTGTGAATTAACTCAATTTATTACTTCCGCCACTCGGAACGGTGGTGTCAACTCGGACGATAGTGTTCTAGACCTAGTTCTTAGTACCGATGAAAACTTGATCTTTAACCCTACATATTTGCCTCCGCTGGGCCAAAGTGACCATAATGTTGTTGTTTTTCTAACCAACCTCACTACCACTAACTATTTACACCGCCCCATAAGAAATTTTTTAAATGTAACCTAGTCCCGTTCAGTGCCTTCCTCGATGCCATCAACTGGGACACCCTATTTCAGGGCGACAACCTCGACTCCATATGGAGTGCTTCACTCAATTATTTTGTCATGTATAGAAGCTTTTGTCCCCTTTCGTACCCCTGTTAAACCCTACACAATCCGCCCCCGTACAAAAAATCTCTACACTACAAAACCGTAGCTTGGCGCAGGCTAAAGCAAGCTAAAGCTGCCCATTTATCCCTTGAAACTATTGCTGCTCGTCTAGCTGATTACCGCAAGGCTCGCAATGCCTATACCATCCACACCAGAAACTTGAAAAGAAAGCATGAGGCCACCCTCATTACCCAAATTTCCGCCAATCCTAAATCCTTTTATGTCTATGTTAATAAATTCCGTAAATGTCGTTTTCCCCAACTTCAACTACGTGCCCCTGATGGTTCCCTTACTACTACCCACCTCGACAGTGCCATAGTTCTCAATGATTACTTTGCGACGACCGTTGCTGACCCCAGTACATTCCCCCTCAGGTCTCTTGCCCTTCTCCTAGCCTCTCCCAATTTGACTGCTCACTCCCAAATTTATTCAAAATTCTCACCTCACTCTCCACTAACAAGTCCCCTGGCACTGATGGCATCCACCCCATGATCCTAAGACAATTCGCTGTACAACTTTGCTACCCCTACACAGGTTGATATCCCTCTCTTTCTCTTCTGGTACTCTACCTCCCCAATGGAAAGAGGCCAATCTCACCCCAATCCTCAAGAAGGGCTCTCGTACTGACGCCTCCAATTATCGTCCAATTAGTTCCCTCAATGCTATGTCAAAAATAATCGAAATCTTGGTTCATAATCAATTACTCCATTTCTTCAGTAACACCAATTTCTTTAATACGGCCCAACACGGTTTTCGATACAACCACTCTTGTGTTACCAATTTACTAGTTGCAACCAACCTATGGACTAAATGGTTAGACGACGGCTCCAGTGTTGACGTAATCTACCTCGACCTTGCCAAAGCCTTCGATAGTATTCCCCATGATTTAATTTTGAAGTCTCTTAGCAATGCTGGAGTCACAAGCAGGGCTCTCCTCTGGCTGCAGAATTACTTATCGAATCGTCGTCAGCGTGTAGTAGTCAAAGGAAACACTCACCTTGGGCCCCAATAGGGAGTTCAGTCCTTGCCCCCCTCCTCTTTAATGCTTTTATAAATTCCCTTCCTAATGTAGTACGCTCTGCCTCATTATTGCTTTTTGCTGACGATGCTAAACTATTTCACCGCATCCGCTCCCCTTCAGACGTCACTAATCTTCAGGCAGATTTGCAATCTATTGAGAATTGGGCTACCACTCATGGCCTCGATTTCAATGTCAATAAATGTGCAGTCCTACACCTAGGCTCATCAATCCCACGTCATACATACTTACTCTATAATATCCCTATTAAAGCCTCCTTGTCAGAGCCAGATTTAGATGTTATTGTTGAACCTGACTTGAAATTCTCTCAACGCACAAATAAAGTCAGCAAACGCCTAAGTAGTATCTCTGGGTTAGATCGGCGTAACTTTTCCACTCGGTCCTCAAAACTAATTATGACAATTTATAATTCCCTAGCCTTACCCATAATAGACTATGCATCCCAAATCTGGACCCCTTTCTCCTGTAATGGTATTACAACCCTCCAAAAAGCTCAAAACAGGATCACTAAATTGGCTCACAAGCTAGATCACCTGCCCGCCCCTGTTAGACTGTCAAAACTTTCCATTGACCCAGTCCTAACCCGTCATCGTATCAACAACCTATGCTTATTACATGACTTTTTCAATAATAAACTTGCCCTGGATATCAGTAACTTCTTTAGTCCCGCACCTATCCACTCTACACGCGGGCACTCCCTCAAATTACTTAAACCTAGGGCCAACACCACTGTTCGTTTACAACACTTTACTCACTCCGTAATAACTGATTGGAACGCACTTCCCGAGTCCATCATAGCTCTAACTGATAAACCTAAATTCCGTGCCGCCCTTTCTTCCCACTTCGATAAATTTCGCAATAGTCAATAACTCCACCTTATGGTCACTCATTCCTGATTTAAGATCTCATTTTTATAAAGAAGCTCATAAAATTAACATTAATGTTTTTTTTCTTTTTTTTATTTTCTTTTATTTGATTGTTGTTCCACATTTTCTTTTTTTTCCTCCCTCTTTAATGTATAACTACTTTTACTTCAATAATCTTAATTTAACTTGTCCTCTTGAATTTAAATCTAACTTGCCCCTCTAATTCAAATTCAACTGCCCTTCCTTCTTTAAAATTTAACTTGTCCACCAACTGTAATTTACCTTAATACTGATATTTAAATTTAACTATTTTTTTTCTGAGGTACTAACCGAGCCCTAGTGGCTTATATGTACTATTAGTAGCAAATAAATAAATAAATAAATAAATAAAATTGAGCAGACTATACACAGGATTCCAAAACAAATGAGAGCTGGAAATCAGCCTTTTTAATAATCTTTATAGAGTAACTAAAATAGGGTAATGGCAGCCCTCTGCCTTCGACTGTATTAAGCTCTATGGGGAAATAACATGGGGTGCTATTAGTCTATACAACTTAAGCCTTGGCCGTAAAGAACGTCGAAAAACTTACTTCAAAAGATATAAAAACCTCTATTAACTGTAATAATTTACCTGAATTACTTTTCTAGACGAAAATTCGAGCTGATAACGACCTATTTCTTATCTAGGATGCTACAGTTAATTAGAAAATACATATAAAGGTGCTCAAGCTCGGACGAAATACCAAAGTAATTTGTTAGTCTACTGCTAAGAAATTAGGAAAATCAGCAAGAAAGCCAACATTTACAATTAGTCAAGGTAACTTGTTAGCACCCACAAACTTAGGACCTTCTAGTTGTCAACGAGAACGAAATGAAGAAAATAGGTTTAAGCGCGCTATAAGGTTAGGCTGACCTCTGACCCAAAAGTAATTTTTTGACGTACTATCTTAATAAGTTAAATTACAAAAATTAGAATTCATTAATTAAAAATCGAAACAGGTAAGTTTCCCATTTAATAAATGCTTGTTAATTTAGAAGTATACCGAAAACTAACTTCGCTATACTTTTCCGTTAGCCTGTCACAATTGCCTTAAAAAACCGAAACATTTTTAATGTTTTTTCTATGGGACGCTAACCCTAAAAGGTGTGACTTTTTCTTTAACATTACGGAAAGGTGTCATGTCATATCTACAAGGGCCTACCGGCCCTGTAGAATAACATTACGGAAGGGTGTCATGTCAAATCTACAAGGGCCTACCGGCCCTGTAGAATTAGTAATGTTTATCTATTACATACTTTCAAAGAATTCCCCTCATATTAGTGTCGACTCAAACCTCTGTAATGTTAGATGAAATGTCCATCAGGCAGGGCCGGATTAAGTTGATTTTCGCCCGGGGCAGTGGCTCGATGTGCGCCCCCTCTCTTAGCCCCATAATTTATAAAAATCAGCTAGAAAGTTTAACAATTTTTTTTTATTAGCAATATTGTAATTTTGTAAAAGTGAAGAGTATCCCTATGTCTTTGAATAGGCTTTTCTAGATTTAGACTCGGAAAATCTATTTATGGTCTCCTCCCAACTAATTTGGTTTAATAAATCGGTCTCGATAGCTAATATACCTAAGGAATTGAGTCTTTCCTAAGTTTCGTGAGAAATTGTCCAGCGTAGGTAGTTTTTAACTCTTTTAAAAGTCGAATAAGACCTCTCTCCAGAACAGTTTGAACAAGGTAAGCAAAGATATATCCGTAAGTCTATTTCGACGTTGGGAAATGTGCAATCTTACTTCTTGTCTCTTAATATCTTTAACAGATCTTGAGCTTTTGGTGCATTTAGGTGACCCGTTGTAAATTTTTGCAATAAAGAAGAAAGTAACCCTTTAAACTGGAATAGTTCATGTCCAAGATCGGGTTCAATATCTTCTGTAGCAACAGTAGCGTGGGAACAGCTTGGAAAGTTGGGATATGGAAACTGTGGGAAAGTAGGCGAAAATAGACTAAAAGTGGATCCTAAGCAAATGGGTTGAAAGCGTGGTAATAAAAGTCAAAAACTACTTCTAAACTCTTTCTTTCTCTAAGCAAGAATGTAGCCTATACACGTAATACGAATCACGATAGACAACCATCGAAATTCAAAACTTTTCATACGCTCACGCTAATTAAAAACGGAAAACAGTCCCGTAATCATTCAAAACTAACGTCGTATTTTTGACTTTTTCGAAAACTTTATAAAACAATAGCTCAGATTTGAGTATCACCAGACTTTTGGGCGCCCCTATTTGGCTGGCGCCCAGGGGCAGGTGCCCCCTCTGCCCCCCATTAATCCGGCCCTGCCATCAGGAAATAGATAATGTGGAATGGAAATCAATTGATGAACACATCAATTACGGCACTAGCATTAAGTCAAAGACTGATAATGATGAAGTCGCTACCTTTGTGCTTGTGTTTATCGTTGTTGCTATAAATAGTAGTTGGAAGCTATCTATTGGATATTTTTGTTCATTACATACTAGTCTGGCTTTTAGATACTCTCGTTAGAGTAGCTTTTCATCAACTGAATTTAACTGGTGTTAAATAAACTTTTCTAAGGCACACAGACTCGAAGTTGTCATGAATACAAAAGAAATCAAATCTGTTTTTCCAAACGCTCGTAAAAAAGGTAATTTCACACAACTAATATTTATCAATAATTTAAAACGTTTAATTCCTTTCTTGAACAGCAAATCTAACAGACAACATTGCCTTTATTTTAGACGTTTGCCACATGTTGAAAATTGTCAGAAACTTGTGTTAACATCACAATATGCGTTTGGATCAGCATAGTGGTAAGGTATATACAAGCTTGAACTTCTTAATCATAAATTTATATTGGAAGTTTTATTTTGTAGGATATATTTTGGGCATTAATCTTAGTTCTTGAATTGCTGCATGAGGAATAAGGTCTTAGCATTGCAAGTAAACTGAGCCGATTTCATGTAAAATTTCACACTCAAAAAATGAAAGTAGAACTAGCAGTTCAAACGTTGAGTGCTTCAGTGGCCAGAGCTCTAAAAACTCTGAAACAATTGAAAGTGAAAGAGTTTCAAAACTGTGAGGACACTGCTAATTTTATGGAGACAGCTGACAGGTGGCAAAAACATACTAAAGTTATTGCATGTTGGCTGTAATGGTTTTATATTACTCAGTGAATTTTATATCCTCAACTCACGGAACCCTAATAACTAAGGGTATAAGGTTCCATTAAATAATTCAAATATTAATATTAAATGATCAAGTCTGAAAAAAACTAACTAACTTATGCCGAGCCTAACAGACACAGACGGAAATCGGATTTGTGAGTCCACACGTAAAACTAGACCACTTGGATTTGCCATTTCCATTAACAGCATTCTGTATTTGGTGGAAGTGATCCAGATACGTTTTTACTCTACCCTTGGGTACTACCTGTAAAACATAGAGACCTCCCAATATAGAAACTATCCCCGGATCATCTGGAGTTATTCTTCTCCATAATACGAACAAGGGGTGGTTGGACTAATAAAACTACCGTTGCGCAATTAAGATCAGTATACAATTGCTCTTTTTTATCAAAACTTGAAGCATCTGGATGACCTAATGTGCTAGCTCTCGATGTCACCGCTATTCCAGATATCTGTGAAATGTCAACAGCCTTTCTAAGCGCAACAACAACCACGGAGTCGTCAGATAATGAAGTGTCTGATGATCTTACTGAGCTAGATTTTTACTTTGATGGCTCAAATCTCTTGAGGAATTAGTATTACTCAGTATGTAGGTGGTTTCGTTGTGATGAAACTCCGAAGAAGTCTGAAATGTGATACATGCAACTATGCAAGTCTAGCCTAGAAGAAAGCAGTGGTAGCACCAACTTCCATGATTATTGCCTATCAGGAAAAGGATTAATACATTTACGTGATCATGGAGGATTAATTTTTCAAGAAGTGTTGTCACGCTGCTCCAAATTACGGAAAAATTAATTCGAATCATAAATCTTGAAAAGCCTGGAACCCTTAACAAGTCACTAACCTTATATATTGAGTTCCTCGTTAGATGGTGCTTGGACCATTAGAATCTCTTCCTGGACTTAAATGACCGCATGTTTGACAAAGAGATTTGTTGGGATCACCATTTGAACTTTCTCATCTCCAAAATTTTCTACATTTACACAAACCTAAGGATGAGGAAAATTCCTCAAAACTTTAATGAAAAAATGAAGAGGGAAGCTGTGAGTAAAAAACTTACCGAAATAATATTGATTAAAGGGCAATAAGTGTAAACTTTGGTGCTTTCGAGACAAACATTTCTATATAATAGTTAGATGCATTAGAAAACTAAAATCAGCTTTAAATAGAATTAAAATTGAACTTACTTTCATTATCATAGCGGTTTCCAAACATTTCCTTTTTATCTTAAGAAATATGAGGCTAGCATCAAGCTAAAGGTCTTTGAGTGATGACGTAGAATATTTTTTCAATTTCATTTTAGCACCATCTTAGATGGTCCATCTACTCAATGGTATGATTCGTTTTATTTTTAAAAAGAAGTTCGTCAGCCATGTTGGTTGAATAAGAGCTTCCTGATAATTATTTTAATGAACTTCCTAGTCATACAACAAGAGGTATTTTGAGAAAATGAAAATATTTCACAATTTTTACCCGTATGCGCTACAACCGAGTTATGTTAAAGAAGTTAGAGGGGAAGAGGAGTTTCAAAACTTGCCTCCGACAGAATTTAGACCAGTTAAATTATATTTAATTGAGGCTATATCGCCATACAATGAAAAGCATTTAAGAAACTACTAGAGTTTAATGGCTTACAACCAATTTGAAAATAGTTTCGTACGAAACGTTCGAGCAAGAAAAATATAAGCCAAAATTTCCTCGCGAACGGCACAGTAAGTTATTTTGAATTAAGTTTATAAACAAAGCCCCACAATCATGATAATGCCCATTATAGGTTTTGCATTCACAATCTTTAAGGGATGATCCCTTACATTGTTGTATTACTGACGATGAAAGAGGCAATATTTGGGGCGGCCACTGATTAGATGAATGCTGTTCACATCTCAAAAAAATGTTAACTTCTCCGTTACAAAATCAGGATTTTGTCTCAACAAAGATTGATCCTATGAAAAACATTAACATGTACAAAAATGGGCCAAGCCTCGCTTCGTGCCCTCTCCGCCGTAAAACGTTCTGAGATCCCATGTAGAGCCAAGTCTGCCTTTTGTTCTCATTCAATCGCCAATTGAACAATTATGTTATAAATTAAGTCCTATTTCTAATTAATAGCCAATATTCTTTGACTCTATCATTATTAGACATCTTTGTTCGTATCAAAAATATCGTGACTTGTCAATCGCAGGTAAGTAATATTAAAAGGAAGTCGAGGGGATATTCACTAAATCGTTGCCAATTTTAAAATAATCGAAGGGATATTCACTAAATCGTTGCCGATTTTAAAATAATCGAAGGGATATTCACTAAATCGTTTATGGTCGAGGGGATATGTATACAAGTTTATAAGATGAGTCATGCACACCCCTATGTACAAATTTTATGGTGAGTTATGCATAACCCTATTTACAAGTTTATAAGGCGAGTTATGCATAACCTTATGTACACGTTTATAAGGTAATTACCTGCGCTTGCCAAGTCACGATATTTTTGATACGAACAAAGATGTATAATAATGATAGAGTCAAAGAATATTGGTTATTAATTAGGAAAAGGACTTCATTTATAACATAATTGTTCAATTGGCGATTGAATGAGAACAAAAGGCAGACTTGGCTCTACATGGGATCTCAGAACGTTTTACGGCGGAGAGGGCACGAAGCGAGGCTTGGCCCATTTTTGTTTATGTTAATGTTTTTCATAGGATCTCACTTCTTTTTGTAGACCCTCTCGTTGTACAGTCGCGGAAATAAGTTTCGGATCATTTTCAATCGACGATAATTTCATGATGGATCGTCGTATCACAGAAGTTTTGACATTGTTAGTTAAGTGTGAATGTCAAGAATAGGTCAACACCTTATTTTTGAAAATCAGAAAATTATTGCGCTCGTGACTACTAAAAAACCAAAAAATCACTTTTCGACCAATCAAAATCTTCGCGTCACGTGACATTTTTTAGATGCATCACATAGCTTGCGTCATTTGAAAACGAACCCTTTTTGAAATTTTAAAATCGCTCCAGCCGTTCAAAAGTTATGGCGTAAAATGTGACTGGATTTTGGTCACAAATTAAGCCTAACGTCCAAAAGATTGTTTAAGAAAAGCCAATGAAGCCAAAGGCGGGTAATGTTTTTTCAATGGAAAAAGGAAAACACCAAAAAAAATTGCTTTTGAAAATTATTTTAAAATTGAGTAACTAAAATAAAAGTTGATTAAATCAAATTAAAATTGACTCATTCAAATTAAAGTTGATTAAATCAAATTAAAATTGACTCATTCAAATTAAAATTGATTAAATCAAATTAAAATTGATTAAATCAAGTTAAAATTGATTAAATCAAATTAAAATTGATTAAATCAAATTAAAATTGATTAAATCAAATTAAAATTGATTAAATCAAATTAAAATTGATTAAATCAAATTAAAATTGATTAAATCAAATTAAAATTGATTAAATCAAATTAAAATTGATTAAATCAAATTAAAATTGATTAAATCAAATTAAAATTGATTAAATCAAATTAAAATTGATTAAATCAAATTAAAATTGATTAAATCAAATTAAAATTGATTAAATCAAATTAAAATTGATTAAATCAAATTAAAATTGATTAAATCAAATTAAAATTGATTAAATCAAATTAAAATTGATTAAATCAAATTAAAATTGATTAAATCAAATTAAAATTGGCCCATTCAAATTAAAATTGACCCATTCAAATTAAAATGGATTAAATCAAATTATAATTGACTCATTCAAATTAATATTGATTAAATCAAATTAAAATGGATTAAATCAAATTATAATTGACTCATTCAAATTAATATTGATTAAATCAAATTAAAATGGATTAAATCAAATTATAATTGACTCATTCAAATTAATATTGATTAAATCAAATTAAATTTGATTAAATCAAATTAAAATTGATTAAATCAAATTAAAATTGATTGAATCAAATTAAAATTGACTCATTCAAATTAAAGTTGATTAAATCAAATTAAAATTGATTAAATCAAATTAAAATTGACCCATTCAAATTAAAATTGATTAAATCAAATTAAAATTGACTCATTCAAATTAATATTGATTAAATCAAATTAAAATTGATTAAATCAAATTAAAATTGATTAAATCAAATTAAAATTGACCCATTCAAATTAAAATTGATTAAATCAAATTAAAATTGATTAAATCAAATTAAAATTGATTAAATCAAATTAAAATTGATTAAATCAAATTAAAATTGATTAAATCAAATTAAAATTGATTAAATCAAATTAAAATTGATTAAATCAAATTAAAATTGATTAAATCAAATTAAAATTGATTAAATCAAATTAAAATTGATTAAATCAAATTAAAATTGATTAAATCAAATTAAAATTGATTAAATCAAATTAAAATTGATTAAATCAAATTAAAATTGATTAAATCAAATTAAAATTGATTAAATCAAATTAAAATTGATTAAATCAAATTAAAATTGATTAAATCAAATTAAAATTGATTAAATCAAATTAAAATTGATTAAATCAAATTAAAATTGATTAAATCAAATTAAAATTGATTAAATCAAATTAAAATTGATTAAATCAAATTAAAATTGATTAAATCAAATTAAAATTGATTAAATCAAATTAAAATTGATTAAATCAAATTAAAATTGATTAAATCAAATTAAAATTGATTAAATCAAATTAAAATTGATTAAATCAAATTAAAATTGATTAAATCAAATTAAAATTGATTAAATCAAATTAAAATTGATTAAATCAAATTAAAATTGATTAAATCAAATTAAAATTGATTAAATCAAATTAAAATTGATTAAATCAAATTAAAATTGATTAAATCAAATTAAAATTGATTAAATCAAATTAAAATTGATTAAATCAAATTAAAATTGATTAAATCAAATTAAAATTGATTAAATCAAATTAAAATTGATTAAATCAAATTAAAATTGATTAAATCAAATTAAAATTGATTAAATCAAATTAAAATTGATTAAATCAAATTAAAATTGATTAAATCAAATTAAAATTGATTAAATCAAATTAAAATTGATTAAATCAAATTAAAATTGATTAAATCAAATTAAAATTGATTAAATCAAATTAAAATTGATTAAATCAAATTAAAATTGATTAAATCAAATTAAAATTGATTAAATCAAATTAAAATTGATTAAATCAAATTAAAATTGATTAAATCAAATTAAAATTGATTAAATCAAATTAAAATTGATTAAATCAAATTAAAATTGATTAAATCAAATTAAAATTGATTAAATCAAATTAAAATTGATTAAATCAAATTAAAATTGATTAAATCAAATTAAAATTGGTTAAATCAAATTAAAATTGATTAAATCAAATTAAAATTGATTAAATCAAATTAAAATTGATTAAATCAAATTAAAATTGATTAAATCAAATTAAAATTGATTAAATCAAATTAAAATTGATTAAATCAAATTAAAATTGATTAAATCAAATTAAAATTGATTAAATCAAATTAAAATTGATTAAATCAAATTAAAATTGATTAAATCAAATTAAAATTGATTAAATCAAATTAAAATTGATTAAATCAAATTAAAATTGATTAAATCAAATTAAAATTGATTAAATCAAATTAAAATTGATTAAATCAAATTAAAATTGATTAAATCAAATTAAAATTGATTAAATCAAATTAAAATTGATTAAATCAAATTAAAATTGATTAAATCAAATTAAAATTGATTAAATCAAATTAAAATTGATTAAATCAAATTAAAATTGATTAAATCAATTAAAATTGATTAAATCAAATTAAAATTGATTAAATCAAATTAAAATTGATTAAATCAAATTAAAATTGATTAAATCAAATTAAAATTGATTAAATCAAATTAAAATTGATTAAATCAAATTAAAATTGATTAAATCAAATTAAAATTGATTAAATCAAATTAAAATTGATTAAATCAAATTAAAATTGATTAAATCAAATTAAAATTGATTAAATCAAATTAAAATTGATTAAATCAAATTAAAATTGATTAAATCAAATTAAAATTGATTAAATCAAATTAAAATTGATTAAATCAAATTAAAATTGATTAAATCAAATTAAAATTGATTAAATCAAATTAAAATTGATTAAATCAAATTAAAATTGATTAAATCAAATTAAAATTGATTAAATCAAATTAAAATTGATTAAATCAAATTAAAATTGATTAAATCAAATTAAAATTGATTAAATCAAATTAAAATTGATTAAATCAAATTAAAATTGATTAAATCAAATTAAAATTGATTAAATCAAATTAAAATTGATTAAATCAAATTAAAATTGATTAAATCAAATTAAAATTGATTAAATCAAATTAAAATTGGCCCATTCAAATTAAAATTGACCCATTCAAATTAAAATTGACCCATTCAAATTAAAATTGACCCATTCAAATTAAAATTGACCCATTCAAATTAAAATTGACCCATTCAAATTAAAATGGATTAAATCAAATTATAATTGACTCATTCAAATTAATATTGATTAAATCAAATTAAATGGATTAAATCAAATTATAATTGACTCATTCAAATTAATATTGATTAAATCAAATTAAAATGGATTAAATCAAATTATAATTGACTCATTCAAATTAATATTGATTAAATCAAATTAAATTTGATTAAATCAAATTAAAATTGATTAAATCAAATTAAAATTGATTAAATCAAATTAAAATTGATTAAATCAAATTAAAATTGATTAAATCAAATTAAAATTGATTAAATCAAATTAAAATTGATTAAATCAAATTAAAATTGATTAAATCAAATTAAAATTGATTAAATCAAATTAAAATTGATTAAATCAAATTAAAATTGATTAAATCAAATTAAAATTGATTAAATCAAATTAAAATTGATTAAATCAAATTAAAATTGGCCCATTCAAATTAAAATTGACCCATTCAAATTAAAATTGACCCATTCAAATTAAAATTGACCCATTCAAATTAAAATTGACCCATTCAAATTAAAATGGATTAAATCAAATTATAATTGACTCATTCAAATTAATATTGATTAAATCAAATTAAAATGGATTAAATCAAATTATAATTGACTCATTCAAATTAATATTGATTAAATCAAATTAAAATGGATTAAATCAAATTATAATTGACTCATTCAAATTAATACCGCAGGTCTCGCGGGCAATTGATTAAATCAAATTAAATTTGATTAAATCAAATTAAAATTGATTCAATATGTAAACTATAACTTTTAAAACACCGTTTTGAAATTAAAAATGTAAAAATTACACTATTTTGCGAATTTCTTTCATAACGTCTTTCATTTCCATTAATGTTTGAATATTAATTATTGAGTAAAAAATTATTTGTTAAACTTTTATTTTAAGATGATATTCATGAAAGAATATAATTTTATCCTTTAAATTAAATTAACAAAGAAATTCGTAATCAGGGGGTATAATACCTTTATAAAACACTTCTAAACGTGTTAGGCGACATACTGAAACGTGTAAGATGACACTCTTAAAAGCCTTTTATGGGGGCTATAGCGCCCCCAAATTTCATAGTTAGCCCCCTCAAAGTAATCTGTAAACTCTACCAAAAATTGCTCGTAGCCTTCTTAAATTCAGTAGCAATATAGTGTATAAATATTATTTTGATAATTTCGTTAAGTTGCATCTTTGCAGAGATAAATTCAATATCAAACAGTAGTGGGGACCAATTGCTAATAAATCACTCACTCTAAAAGGTGTTATACGACTTAAGCAATTGCACAACACTCATATGAGAGTAAAAATCAACATTTAGTTGTGTCCAACTGGAAAAACGTTCTCGTCACTGAAGACAACTTTGGACCAGTCATCAATTGTCCAGTTTAGATGGTTTTGGGCAAATTTAAACGAAGTCTTCTGTGATTTTCGTTTAATTTTTCCCTTTATGCATGAAATACTACTATATATTTTTCAAATTCAACTATTTAAATCCATAACTTTCACGTGCTTATAGTATTGGTTTGAATCACGCGATAGTTTCAAACTTCTATCACGAGCAGCTTTGTTAAAAAATAAAACAGGCTATTATTAGGCCTAATTTTATTTATGTTTCAACATGGATCGTCAAGCTATTCGTCAAAATATAATAGACTTACACAATGAAGGACTTTTAGCTAGAATAATTGCAAGGCGATTGGGTGTAGGAATGGCAACAGTCCTTAGATGGATAAATCGACACAATAACGGTGATTACAATGACGGTCAAGATAACGTTAGAGCGGGAAGGCCTACGATTTTAGAGCATCACAACAGAAGAAGACTTCTCCGCGAGTCAAAAGCAAACCCTTTCATGACGGCCAAGAAACTCAAAGCTTCGCTGAACCTCAACATATCAGTTAGGCGAGTTCGGCAAGTTCTAGTCCAAGAAGACTTGCACGGTAGAATTTCATGCCTAAAGGAAAAATTAAATGAAAATCACAGAAGACTTCGTTTTAATTTCGCACAAAACCATCTAAACTGGACAATTGATGACTGGACCAAAGTTGTCTTCAGTGACGAGAAAGTTTTTGTAGTTGGACACAATGGGCAGGTAATATTTATTGATAAATCGTTTGACTAATATATAAGACGAAAATGTTTAATTTCATGAAGATTTGGGTTCGAAGGCCTATCAATACCAGGTTTGATAAAAAATATATAAAAGAAACTCGAAGAAGCGGACGCTTCACCGTGAACGTATGGGCCTGGGTATCGGCCCAAGGAACTGGAATCTGCCATCGAATTGAAGGCCGACTAAATGGACGTGAATATGCCAATATTCTCGAAAATATCATGCTGCCTTCCGCAATGGAGACATTTCCTCAAGGAAATTTTACCTTCTTAGAAGATAGGAGCCCAATTCATACTTCTCATGTGGCTCAAAACAAGCTTCGCGAACTAAAGCAGAACAATGGATTTGAGGTATAGCACAAGAAATCGTTAAATATCAATAATAATGATATCAGAAAGTTATACCAATACTTGGGAGTGGATAAGTGGGCCAGTTTTGGTAAGACCACGTATTAATAACATTAGCTATTGCGTCACATCAAGTTGCGCGGTTTGTTTTCTATCCAACATTAAGAACTGCTCAATCGTGAGACTAGTGAGGGTTGAGTCTAATTTTATCGAGAAGCAAATACAGCCTATAGATCTCTGAGTAATGCGAGATTAGCTCCTCACCCTCTTTCACCACAAACATCGTAGTATAGGCTGTATACTCCAAGGAGGAGTAAGGTTTCGGAGTGAAATTAACAAGCTGGTTTAGATATAGACTAGGTTTTTTTACTAATGACTACTTTGTGCCAGTAAATGAAATTTTTGAAATGGCTAATTTTTTTCTATTTCGAATACAGTCTTTCGATTGGCCACCAAAGGGGGCTGACATGAACATTATTGAAAACGTTCGGGCTGAAATGGTCAAAGTAATTGACCATAGAGACGTTATTAACGCGGAACAGCTGTGGACTGCAATCCAAAACGCTTAGGAAGAGATTGGCCAAAATCAAACATTATTTGAGAATTTAATTGCCTCACTACCAAAACGGATGAGATACGTAGTGGAAGTTAATGGGTACTGGACACAATATTAAATATGTTATATTTTTGAAACTGGTATTCCAATATTTTTATGAAAATAAAGTATTTATTTGCTGAGGAGTATTCATTCTTATTTCTATTTAAAGACTTTTTCACGAATTTCAATAATTATTTATGCACTTTAATTTTTATCAAAGAATGAAATTTTATTGTCATTCGTGAATTTCTATTATCATTCATGAATTTCTATTATCATTCATGAATTTCTATTATCATTCATGAATTTCTATTATCATTCATGAATTTCTATTATCATTCAAGAATTTCTATTATCATTCATGAATTTCTATTATCATTCATGAATTTCTATTACCATTCATGAATTTCTATTATCATTCATGAATTTCTATTATCATTCACGAATTTCTATTATCATTCATAAATTTCTATTTTTCCGCGAATCAATTCAAAAATTTTAATTTTTATTCATGAATTTCTATTTTTCCGCGAATTTTTAATTATCATTCCTGAATTTTAATTTTTTATTCATTTTAAAGATTTTTTTGCGAATTTTAATTTATGAATTTTAATTTTTACACATCAGTTTCCATTTCTATTCATGAATTTTAATTTTTACACATCAGTTTCCATTTTTATTCATGAATTCTAATTATTATTAATCAATTTTAATTATATTGAATCAATTTTAATTATATTGAATCAATTTTAATTAGATTGAATCAATTTTAATTAGATTGAATCAATTTTAATTAGATTGAATCAATTTTAATTTGATTGAATCGATTTTAATTTGATTTAATCAATTTTAATTTGATTTAATCAGTTTTAATTTGATATAATCAGTTTTAATTTGATTTAATCAATTTTCATTTGATTGAATCAATTTTAATTTGAATGAGTCAATTTTAATTTGTTTGAATCAATTTTAATTTGATTGAATCAATTTTAATTTGATTTAATCAATTTTCATTTGATTGAATCAATTTTAATTTGAATGAGTCAATTTTAATTTGATTGAATCAATTTTAATTTGATTGAATCAATTTTAATTTGATTGAATCAATTTTAATTTGATTGAATCAATTTTAATTTGATTGAATCAATTTTAATTTGATTGAATCAATTTTAATTTGATTTAATCAATTTTAATTTGATTTAATCAATTTTTATTTGAATGGGTCAATTTTAATTTGATTTAATCAATTTTAATTTGATTTAATCAACTTTAATTTGAATGAGTCAATATTAATTTGATTTAATCAATTTTAATTAGAATGAGTCAATTTTAATTTGATTTAATCAATTTTAATTTGAATGAGTCAATTTTAATTTGAATGAGTCAATTTTAATTTGATTTAATCAATTTTAATTTGATTTAATCAACTTTAATTTGAATGAGTCAATTTTAATTTGAATGAGTCAATTTTAATTTGATTTAATCAACTTTTATTTTAGTTTCTCAATTTTAAAATAATTTTCAAAAGCAATTTTTTTTTGGTGTTTTCCTTTTTCCATTGAAAAAACATTACCCGCCTTTGGCTTCATTGGCTTTTCTTAAACAATCTTTTGGACGTTAGGCTTAATTTGTGACCAAAATCCAGTCACATTTTACGCCATAACTTTTGAACGGCTGGACCGATTTTAAAATTTCAAAAAGGGTTCGTTTTCAAATGACGCAAGCTATGTGATGCATCTAAAAAATGTCACGTGACGCGAAGATTTTGATTGGTCGAAAAGTGATTTTTTTGGTTTTTTAGTAGTCACGAGCGCAATAATTTTCTGATTTTCAAAAATAAGGTGTTGACCTATTCTTGACATTCACACTTAACTAACAATGTCAAAAATTCTGTGATACGACGATCCATCATGAAATTATCGTCGATTGAAAATGATCCGAAACTTATTTCCGCGACTGTACTTCGGTAGTTATATTAAAACAAGACACTCTCGTGGTACTTCGTTTGCCATTATAATCGCTAACGTTTGTCCATATTTACGCTGAAATACCCCTTTCGACCCGCAGAGAATATGCAATAAAGATTGTACGCGATATCCTAATATAATAATGTAGCATCAGTTACGACACATTTCTCTTAAACTACTACTCCTTTTAGCTTTAATATATATTTAACTTTCGGTTCACTTTGGACCATTACGTCCTTTCATCAAGAACACACACTATTTCTGTTGAAAAGACGGCAGCGCCATCTAGTTTTAAAATATAGAACTAAAGAACAATTTTATAAAATTTCGGGATGTTTTAATTTTTCTGTGCTTTATAAAATAAGTGAAAACTAAATCATGAATTTTAAGTTTCTATCTCCCCTAGAAGTACCTTAGAATTTTGATGATCGGTGAGTGAGTGACAAAATAAGGTAAATTTCACCTGCAATATTTCGAAAAGTATATAGGGTGGGAACTTGAAATTTGGAAACTATAGCTAGGATTGACAGTCCTCGCGGCAAGCAAAATTTCAGACTTTTACCTGTACCCATCACGAAGTTACAGTGGACTTAAAAGTGCCATGAGTTGCTTCGAGAAAAGGATGTCAGTGCTCGACTTGGCTGGGAGCACTGCCGTGCTCCCAGATTTTTTTAACGGGGCATCACCTGATGGCATAGCAAAATTGTTCCTGTTGTGGAAGTGCAACTTTAAAAATAAAATTCCCTTACTCTCTGAGAAATTTATCCGTTCAATCTCCCCATTAAAATTCTTTTTTGAAAGAAAACGCTGCAGAACTAAAGTTAGATCATTCTCACGCATACTATTACCAAATTCAGTTTCAAATTTTTGTGACTAAATCCTCTTATTGCGATTTTTGCGTGTGGACAACTAAAGATCATCACATACAATGATTAGAAAATCCTTAAAAAAGGCCGTACATTTTTCAACCGCACTATTCTACCCGAACTTGTATCTAAGTAAAAGGAAAAATTCAGTTCTTAGTGATAAAACAATTTTTTTAGTTTTATGTGTTATTATCAATAATTTTGTTATTAATTATAAGAATGCAGGTGATGAAACATAAAAATGAATTAATCATGGCAACGCTAAAGTCGGAAAAATAAATCTGATTACAAAGCCTTCAACTTCTACCGCTCCCATAACCCCACTTTGAATAATCCCAAGTAATAATCCTCCAAAAAACACAAGAAAATCACATAATGTTACTGTGGAGGTGATGAAGAAGATAAAATGATTGGCTGCACTCTTAAAACGAAAGTTATGATTTAGCACCTTTTCTCCTAATTTTGACGGGTCCAAAAACAGTACCATTAATATGGATAAAGAACACCTCTGAAAGCGTTAAATGGCCCATTTTCAAAACTTTGCATCTGAAAAATATTTTCCACCGGCACATTTGTAACACCTTCATGAGCTTTATCTTACACCTTTTAAGAATCATATTTTTAAAAGGTGTTCTTTAAGTGTCTGTATGTTCTTCTAATTTTCATCTAATGGCGTGAATTTTGGCTTGATGTATGAAATAGTGCAGAAAAGGAATATTACACTCTTAAGAAGAAAGGTGGCATTTAGCTTCTTTTGTCTAAATTTTGACGGGTTAAGAAACAACACCTCTGAAAAATGTGTCCCGTTGACACATTTATTACACCTCATTTCGCTTTTCCTTACACCTTTTAAAAACATTAAATTTAAAAGCTGTTCTTAAAGTGTTTGTATGTTATTCCAATACTCTTCAAATGGCGTGAATTTGAGCTACTGAAATGGGAAATAGTGCAGAATAGGCGTGAAATATTGTAGTAAGGGTTTTTTGATATAGTGTATCTATATTACAGTTTGGCACCTTTACCACACTGTACGTGCTACATTTAAAAAAGGTGCAATGCACACTTTTAATTGTACACGCTTAAAAACTGGAGTGGTTTTAACACCTTTAAAAGTATTTTTTATGGGTCCAAAATTGACACAGACCGAAACCATTGGAGGTTCCATTCAACCGAACTCCCGCACCTTTAGCGGCTTTCGAAAAGCGATAAATAGCCTCAGAAGACTGCGCTTAACGCAATGGTTTATTGCAAGCTTTTCTCCGATGGGAGATTCATTTCAAACGATTTGATGGCTTATATAAATATAAGGAAAAGGTGACAAAAGCCATAATCCATAACATATCCTTTGTTATTATTGTAAAATGATGCTTAAAAAGATAAATTTTAATTTCAAATAGGGTAAATAAACAAGTTCTAGTAAATTGTTGAGCTATAAATGGATTTTTAATGAAAGTTTTGTCTGTAATTCAAATTTACGTCAGCAGAATCAAGAAGTTTTAGAGCAGAATATATTTTGTTTTATATGGGTTATCCAAATTTTTCATTCAACAAAATTTCAACACTTTTGGCCGTTCACGAAAAGCGTGGGAGTCGTGAGCACCTAACGATTAATTCGCCTTGTTTGATTGAATTAAAAATAAATTGTACTTATCGAAACAGTTCATTAGAAGCCAAGGCCATGTTTGACGCCGATATGTACGATCATTTGGGGTGGTGGCTGTGCCCCTTCACCTATTGAGGACGTCCCATATTACGAGATTTTAGAACAAAGCGAGAAACACTACGAACAGTTTAATATGTATAGCAACAGGACAAAGCAAATAACACCGAAATAAACGGCTTTTTAAAACGCAGCGATGTTCGTATTAAAACATCCAAAAGATTGAACCCCCGAGATGCTTTTTTCATAGGTCGTTATTGCTCTAAGAAGCTGTACCGTAAAACAACAGGGACAGAAATGCCTTTTTCACGAGTTTTTACCCATACGTCAACAAAACTGGAAGAATTCCTATTGGCTATCCTCAAATTATTTTAGACAATTTCCCACATATCGTCTTCTCAAATGCGACGCACTTCAGGCTCAAAATCCAATACATCCGGTTTTACCTGCTAGGAAAAATGGTAAGCTCACCTTCCCTCTATTCTGCACCTGTTGCAAAACTTTAAAGTGACTGCACACACACACACCTGATCAGAGAGAACTGCGGGGTACCTGGGTTACCGACGAATTGAGATACACCGTAGAGCGAGGGTACAAAATTACACCCATACACGAGGCCTGGTCCTACAAAATAACACAATACAACACCGAGACTAAACAAGGCGGTCTTTTTAAAAACTATGTAAACGCCTTTCTTGAATATAAAACTCTGGCTAGCGGTTTTCCTGCCGATTGCATCACCCAGGAGGACAAAGAAAACAATGTCAGGAAATAGTTAAAACAAAAACATATCAGGTCGTCGTAGATAAAGTTCGTGTTTTCCCCGACTATACCACAGCCCCATACGGATATCATAAATAATTATTAATTTGTAAAACTGTATAATTTTATACCAGAAATGTTTTTTCTATCGTTTTTAATTTTTGTATTTTCATTAATTGGGGTTTTGTCTGCAGACATTTTTGTGTATGTTAATTATAATTAGTTTTATTACGATTAGAATAAATTTGTCAATAAAAATTTTCTACTTTATATTATGGTTTTCCTTTATAAGCTTACAAAAACCTAAACAATCATTCAATTAAATCAGGGATAGATAGACTTTTTTAAGACGGAATGGGTAACAGGGTTATTCGGGTGCGCGTCCAAGTCCACGACCCCCTTACCCGTGGCAGAGGGATATAAAAGAAGAGGCGGGTCTTATTTTCGTTATGGCGTTGTATGTATATCCGGGTCAAATAAACGTCGTCTGCCCCTTCGTCTGCCAAGTTGGAATGGGCTCGGATTGTAATTTTTGAAATAACATTGTTTAAAAATGGTAGTTACGCAAGTTTAAAAAAAACGGGGAAGACCCAAGAAAATTAAAAGTGAGTTAGAATTGAGTAAAAGTCTTCATAGATATTACAGCACGAACAGGTTTTAACCAAACACTAAGCTCACAAAACTCCTGCCCATTCACTAAGCCTTGGTTAACTTCATCAAATTCGTTTACAAAATCATGAGGATAGTAGACATGCTTGGCTTAAGAAAGAATTAGCGAACACTTTTCACCCTTACAGATGTACTCCAAATCCAAAACACCGGCGTCAAATTCACTAACTACCTTCTTAATTGCTATTAAAAACTATTCCCGAATAATTACCCGACCCTCGCATTTAGACGGCTCCATTTTGAGCCCCTGTGAAGACGCTTATCTGTACAACCATAGCCCACTCGATCCGCGCTCCCGCTATAGCGCGAGCAGCTTGCGTCGTGACGCGCGTGATCGAGTGGGCTATGGCACAACGCAAGAGGGGTCGTAGTCATAGCGACAGAGGTAAACAGGAATTACGTATTTTTGGCCCTCCTTGTCAGCAACGTCATCAAAACGTAGTTTTAGTGAGCCAATAAGATAATTTAATTTTTTGGTTACGTGTTGAAGGAAGGGGCTATATACTCGTCTATGAGTCGGACTGAAGTAAAGGCCAAACATTGTTTATTCCGTCTTAAAAAAGTCTATCTATCCCTGATTAAATATTGACAGGTTGAGAAAATCTCCAAAAAGAGGAGAGAGAACGTTAAAACCCGGCCCTCCGCCTTAACAGTGGCCGCCATCTTGGATCGGTATACTGGCGTACTACTTTCTGTTTGCAAGGAAACTGGTGGAATGAATAGTTGGTAACACTTATTATTAAAATATACGAATGTAAAATAAAGATGATTAAAGCTTTCTCATGTATCCGTTTATTGACCATTTACTACGCGAACAAGTCCACAAATAATAAAGCCCGGCAATCAAAGGCATTAAGTTCATACACACTAAAACCTGCGTAAATTTGCTACTAGTAAAATGATACTTGATTGATGTAAAGTAAATTTACCGAACATAGAGTAGAACAGTTATTTCTACATAAATGTTTCGGACATTTGGTCGATTGAACACATTTGTGGGTTAAAATCTTACTAAGATCATTGAATCTAAAAAATATCATCTAAAATTGCTATTTTGTTTAAACGAAAAAACTACTGAATAGCTTTTGATTATTTGTAGCAAATCGTATTTTTCCAAAAAATCGATCAGAAAACCCAGAGCCCTAACAACAGACACAAACAGATAAACGACCGTGACAGAACCTCTTCGTGACATACGTGACCTGTAAAATTAAAAATAACGATCAATATTGGCTAAATTTAACCTAATGACAGCTTTATTAAAATGAAGCTTGGAAAAGATAATCGATCCACATCCAAGTATTTTGCGTCCACCCATGCGTCATTATACTGGGCTATAAATTTGTAATTAAATGAAAGTAAAAGGTATTAATATAGAGAAATATCTACTAATAAAAGGTGGAGAAATAAGTTCATTTAAAACCAAGACAATAAGAATACTTTTGAACAAAATATGCAGTGAGGAATTTGTTGCTCCGAGCTTGTTTCAGACAATTTCACTGATCATAAACAGGAATAAGTAATTTTTTTGTCAGATTTAAAAATTAAACATCCAATACTTAATGGCATAGCGCGGCTCCTGTGGATCCCCTACAAGTTGACTTTCCTCCTGAACTCCGGGTTTGGCTTGGCAAAGGCTAGTGGACGGGATTTATACATGCACGTATAAATCCCGCCCTCAATTGCCTCTAGCTTCGCCAAGCCAAAACTGGAGTTCGTAAGGAAAGTCAACTTGTAGGGGATCCACAAGAGCCGCGCTATGCTTTTAGAGCCAATGTTGTCCGGATGTTGAAAGAAACCGAAAAGTTTAGCTGGGAAGATTTTCTTGCCTATAGAGACACTAAACAATAAATATTTTTAAGCCCACCTCTATGAAATATCTTCAAGAGAGTGGTTTTTAACTAACTACCCTTCAAATTCCATAAAACTTAGTTTCCGAGTCGGCTCTGATAGATTTAGGGTTTAATCGTGAAACAAAAATGTTACTGGTCCGGAATACGACGTTCTTATGAGACTTAATTTCTTGGGGTTCGCCGATCCAATCTTGACGAATTCAATTTTACCATTTTATCCCAGTTTCCATGATATGAACCGTGCAGATTGGTCAAATAAGAAGTTTTTATGACAATATTCCTTTTGTCAGAATGGATATATCAGTTCGTTTTGTTTTTACGTGAAAAGCGAGAAAAATTTGAAATAAATTCTTTAACCAAAAAACATTACTTTTTGATAGTATACATACATTATAGTTATGACAACTTATTATAAACTAATTGCGATAACTACCAATTTTAGAAAAAATTTCGTTGAAATCTCGTAAGAGACTGGACAGCGGCGAATGTTTTCACCCTCTATAATTTCAAGTCGGGGCCTTATAAATGTATTTTTAAAGGAATGGATCCCCAAATTTTTATGCTATAATCCCTTCTGTTAAACCCAAAACCAAGTTTAAATTAAAACTTTTTTCAAAGTTTTATATTAAATCGGTAGAACTTTTTCCATTGAGGGCCTTTTTTCCAAAACATTGATAGCCAAGGCCAACATAGGCTAGCGTTCTTATCGGGTATAAAACCATATTCCCCACTAGATGTAACAATTTACATTTTTTTAGAATGCATTTTCAGAGAATCAATTTGGATTTTATTTAATTAAATTCTGTAAATTATCATTGATGTATAAGAATATATCTTGGCAGTGAAGTTTAGAGGCAGATGAAGGTGGTGATGTCGATATGAAATATATTTTAAAGTAAAAAATGAAAAATATTATTAAGAATTTAATTTCAGCCATAACATTAACTTTACGAAAGTACTGTTGACCTTTTCTGATAAAAATAAATTTATGGGTATACTATTCCTTTAATAAACTTCACCTTCATGTCTCTTATATTCTTATAGCTGAATAATATTATTTTTTGGCACGGCATGAATTTTGCAAAATAACCTTGGAGCAAACGTTAGAAAAATGATCAAAGACCTCATAGTTTTCAAAACATTTACTCTTGACAACCAATGCAAACGGTCCGACATTTCGGAGAGATTTTTCCATTTCGCGACTTAATCAAAAATCCGTAGATATATAAATGTCTCGTGGTTTCCTCATCGACTTCGAATTGTATCATAGATCTCGAAATATATTTATATATTAACAGAATATTTTTTTAATTCTGGATTTGTCTCCAATTCTCGACCTTGTAATTACTTCAAAGATTTCGAAATTTTTTGTTTGAAACATCACTCAATTTGACGAGAAAAGTGTTGGATTTCGTGTAAATAAAGGACTACTTACAAAAATGTCATTCAAATAGTATTGGAAGTTTTCAAGGTCGTGTCTATCGTTTCCTTGCTAAAATACATTTTTTTGAAGAACTAAGACATCTTCTGGTAAGTGTGAAACCAAAAATTCTTGTTGGCTTAAAATTTTAAAGATCAACACGATTTCGAATCATATACGCGTATCCCATAGTAGCGGTCCTCATAAAAGCGTTTAATAGTGGTTTCCCGAAAAAGCAGTTTACCCGTTACGGCAGTTCCCTATACAGGGGTTCTCGTAAACGCGGTGTACTGTTACAGCAATTACCCAAGGAGCAGTACAGTCCCGGAAAACATTTCCTGGACATTTTTATTTGGCTGACACTTTGTTTCTATTTGAGCTAGAGTAACAAAATAGGACTTCCTATACAGGTTGACTTAACAAAGTTTCCGCACAGTTTTATGTTCCGCACCTTAAAAACCTATATCACCTTTCCGCGCAAATTGCAAAAAACAATTTTATTTTCTTGTTGATAATAAAATTTTCGATGGTGTTAAAAGAAACATTTATAACGCAGCTTCTACAATCGGAATTAAAAAATTAATATTTTACTTTTATTTTTTAACATAAAGATAATTGTTTTAATGCTTAAGTCTATCGATGCATTATTCTATATCGATAGTGATAATGCAATGGTCAAATCACAAGTCAAATAGCAAGCGTCTAACCTAACCCTAACGGAACCAAAGCTAAACCAAACCGAACCCTTAATCTTTGCGGAAATGGGTTATGGTAAAAAATTGTGAACTAAAATTTTGAAGTAAAAACTGTGCGCAAATGGGCCGTAAAAATTGTGAAATTGTGCGGAATTGCGCTATGATTCTGGAAAATTTGTGGAAATGGTCAACCTCGGACACGGTGACACTGATAAGGCGTTAGCCCTACCAGAAATAGTAAAGACCGCCAAAATGACGTTCCGAAATAATACCTCAAATAAGTCGACAAAGCTATCATTACACGCGTCATGTCACGCATAATCCAAAACGGTTTTGAAACTGTCAATCGGTTCAGAAAATCAAAATGTATGACACAAAATATGACATTCAGAGCATTGGGAAATAAACCTAACTATTATCTCTTTTTATCCATATCAGCTTAGCTCCGTAGTAAAACATAACGATCAGAAAAACAAGATGTTCAAACCATAGCATAGTTTGAATCTGAAATTTGAGAATTACGTTCAGTAATGGGGCGATTTATAAAGCTTGTCAGTAAGCTCGATTTTGAAAGGACGATTGGATACCAACTTAGGAGGAAATATTTTGGATGGCGCTTTGGAAAGCAGAGATGTTGAATTTGTGTACTGGATAGTGTTTAGGTGGTAAATTTGTGATTACTAAAGTGGGAGAAATTTAGAAATTAACGATTTTGAAAATACTCTATAAAGGACGAAGGTTGCGTTTTGGTTGAATTCTTCTGTGACTTTCTGTAATAAATGTTTGTGGAACTTTTGGCTGTCTTTTTGTTAGTTTATGGTTTGGTGGCGTATCGGCAGTTGTTAATGGTTCCAATATCCTTAAGACTGACTTTATGCCTCTTGGAGCCTTACTTAAAAATGGTGGCCTGAAATGTAATAAAATGTCTCGACACCGCGTGCCTTTTTTGCTACTCTGTAAATACTGAAAACGATATTTTTCTAAATATTCAAGGTGGTCTTTTCTCTAAATATTCAAGATGTTTTTTTCTGAACATTCGTGATATGATTTCTGTAAATTTAATACATAAATAAAATAAACATTTCCCCCGAAAAACCTCATTACCAAACCTACGGGAGGTCAAGTAAAGAGTATTTAACTCTACATTGGCGCCCATTAAAATTCTCATTTCAAGTAAATTCAACGCGCCTTAGATTACTTTACTGCCATTAACCTCAAAATATTTCAGAGGAAATAGTCAAGGTTATTAATGGAAGCAAACTCTATTTAGGTTTTTGCTTCAGTAGGTGGGGATCTTAGTTTGGACCAAATTGCCGATAGGAAACCATAGATATTAAATTCTCACTGTCACAAACCAAGACGCTTGACGACTAAATAGGCTAATAACTGGAAAAGTGATGGACATTGAAACTGGTCTTTTCTAAGCGAAAAAATATATACGCTGAAAAACAACGCAATTGCAAACGATGCCCTGTTTATCGTTTGGATGGCCTCTCATTTTAGCCACCGAGCCGTAGAGGTAATAGTAGTTGTAGTAGTAGTAGTAGTAGTAGTACTTGTGGCCGGAGTTTTCGCTTTCGTTATCGTTATTTTTTAGCTTAAAAGAAACTCCACATTACCACAACCCACCCATAGGGGTAACTGGGCTCGGTTAGAGACTTAATATTAATTAAAATGTTTTTCGGATCGCAGCCGGTAATCGAACCCGGATCTCTCACGCAGTAGACAGACTTTCTACCACTGAGCCATAGAGACTTGATAGAAACTCCCAGTTTTTGTCGTTAAGTTTTATCTCTAAAATCTCGGGGTGATGTGGGGTGAGGTACCTCTTAATCTGTGGGTCGGATACTTTTGAATTTTTATCTGTGGGGTTGGATACTTATGAATTTGTATGTATGGAGTTTTTATATTTATTTTCTTTTAATTTATGTGCTAATTAAATAGATAACGATTTTCCCCGTTTCGTTCTCGTGCGGTAGCTATCGTCATCTATGTTATGATTGACTGGAACGTTTTGGCGGTTAATTCAAATGTGGGTTTAGATAGAGCTAACATATTGTTAAATGAGCGTAATGCGTTTGATAATTTTAGCATTGCTAAAGGTAATTCGAGGGGATAATCACTAAAATGGGTAATCACTATAATGGACTTGTATCTTTGGGTCGAATACTTCTGAACCTGTATCTTTGGGGTCGGATACTTCTGAATTTGTATGTTTGGGGCTTTTAGCCACATCGTATCTTTGGGGTCGTATAATCCACCAGACTTCATTAATTAAATGAAAGTGGCGAATTTAACTCTAAAAATAACCATTAATAATCTCTAAATTTTTTCGCCGGAATATTACAATTACAGCATTGTACTCATTAGGGTAAGGTATAGAGGAGTTATCCACTCATTTGGGTAGGGTATAGAGGGGCTATTCACTCGTACGATGTGGCTACTATTACGAGCCCTTGGGCCGTCTTGTTTAGATCTATTTTCTAAAACCAACTTTAGTTTAAAAAAAAACCAAATTCTTAATTAAAGTTTAAAGGTATGGTTATCACCTTTAAAATGTGCTGGTAATATGAAACTTGCAGAGTGAAGCCCAAAAACTGGAAAGTAAGTTAAAATTATGCGATTCATAAAATATTTTCATTTTCATGTCATAAGACCATGAAAATAATCTAAGCTTTTGAAATATAATTATAATTCAAACCATTCTCATCGGACATAAACATCCACTTTGAATAGAGTAACATGCTTTCTCAACCTTCCTCATGAATTTGCTGTCAAAATACTATTCCCACGATATTTTTCGGAGCACTTCTGACCATCCAATTCTCAAGCGTCCAAACTATAATTACCGATCGTCAAATAAGTTCTGCTCTACCTGTATTTTTGTCATGCCACTTATTTTGCTCCCCAGTCTTTCTAAGTGTATATCCTTGAAACACTACCCATCATTCAATACCGTGGCTCGTTCAACTTGTAATCAAATTTCACGCAAAACGCCATCTTCCCTAAAATTGCCGTCATATTATCCCCACATATCCACACACTGATGTTGTAATTGAAAGAAGCCAATTACAATAAATTTATTCTCTGAATGCTAGCCATAAACAAATCCAAATCTCTATCTAAATATTTAGACGTTTACAAACCGCCACCAAAAGCTTCATTAACAAGACCAACTTTAAATCATTATCGTCCCAATTCGTGCAACTGGCAATCAACATATACAACACCCCAAATCTGAATATAATTCGCAAGTTCTCATTTCCCATATTTCAGCGTGAATCTAAAGTTTCTCTGGTGTGAACATTTTGTTTTTCTGTTCGTAATGTTTACTATGGAGCTAAGTTAATATAGATATTATAAAATAATCGTTCGGCTATTTGCCAATTTTTTGAACGTCATAGTTTTTTCATAACTTTTTTTCTGAAACGATTTACAATTTGAAAATGGTTTTCGATTCTCGTAACATGATGCGTGTAATGAGAGCATTGTCGACCTATTTGAGGTAATATTTTGTGACGTCCTCACCGGGGTTTTTTCTATTTCCGTTATGGTAAGCGAAATCGTGTCCTTATTAAATTTAGAATAATTTTGTGAAGTCATACTATCTAAGAAGTCCTATTTTGTTAATCTAGTTCTAAAAGGATAAAATGGCAGCCAAATGAAAATGTACAGAAACTTGTACAAACGGGATGTGTGAAACGGTAGTCGTTTATGATGGTGTAGGCTGTTATTTTAACTGAAATAGTACTAGGTCAGGTGAGTTTAATCAGGTCAGGAAAAATTCGCTATTTATACCTAAGTTGTTAAAGGTTTTGCTATTTGAACCGCAATAGTATTAGGACAGGTTAGGTTTTGTTATTTGAACCCCATAGTATAAGGTCCGGTTAGGTTTTACGTAGAGCCCCAAGAGCAGGCCTAATTGTCACACTTGGTTAGGTTAGGTTTGGTTATTTGAGCCCCAGTAGTATTAGGTCTGCTTATTTGTTGTTGCTTGAACCCCCAATACTAATCGTCAGCTTATGTTAGGTTTGGTCACTTGAACCCCAATAGTATTAGGTCAGGTTAGCTATTGTTATTTGAACCACAATAGTATAAAATTATATTAGGTTTTTTTTTGTTTGAACTCCAATAATATTAGAACAGGTTAGGCTAGGTAAGGTTAGCGTATGATGATCGAGTTGTTAGGTAATGTAAACTAAAGGGTTAAGAATTTTTCAAGACTCAAGTTAAACTGATATTTCCCAAAACTTCAGTCGCTATTTCTAAAACAACAGCTCTGAACAACGCTGCTTTTTTGCAATCGCGTTTGCCATTTCGGGAAGTGCTTTACTGGGAAATGCTGATTCAAGGAACAGCCATTTCTGAAATATATTATTTTATAAATTTTATGAATTTTAAAATGTTTTTTGTGAGAGACTATGGAAAATAACAAATACATAAACAAAGTTAAAAATATACACTAAGTCGTCGTTTCTTAAAGGTAAATTGACAACAGTCCAGCTGCCGAAACGTTTGTAGACATTGGAAGTTCAATAAGCGAAGAACGAGCTATATCGATTTTTCGTATTTCGCAAATAAAATTAAACAATTCATTCAACACTTGCCTTACTACGCACTACGATTTCAAATCTGTGAAATATGAGCAACGATACTCTCAACGTTGTAATTTATCAGGTTGGATTTCATCATTATTGATAAGTTTTTGGGAATAAAATCAGAACCATTTATGGGTAAAAATATGTTAAAAAAGCGTAAAAAGTTGGCTGGCGATATCGAGAATTTGGTTCAATTTTTGATTGAGTAGGATTCTTAAAATAACTGGTTGCTTTCGAAGCTTTAAAGGAGAATTTTAAGCATTTAGAGGGTCTGTTCACAAATTACGTAATGCGGATCCCGGGGAGAGGGTTTAAGTATGTGTTTCTAAATATACATGGGGTGGGGAGAGGCTATTGAATACGTTAAGAAATTAGTCTATTATAGTACATAGCATCTTTGCAGTATATACATTTATTTCTAAGAGCTTCCAATCTAACAATCTTAATTTATTTCTTGTTATAGTTTTATCTGCTGTCATATCATAGTTTTATTCTTTCATATACTAGACAGAGCCTTTTATCCTCTGCGAGTGGCGAATATATCATATTAAAGAAAATAAATAATTTTAATTATATTTATTAAGATAATCTTGTTTCTCATCTCAAAATTAATACAAAAAGAGTTAAAAAGCAGTCTGTGCTTCTAGTGATCATACGAGGTGAGATTTTTGTCTGGTCGGGCTCCGGGTCGGGTTGCGAAATAATAATAATATAAGTGTAATTAACATATTCTAAAAAATTATACATAGTAGCTAAGTGCTATGTAATGTAAGAAATATATTTTCAGTAATTTAGTTCCAAGATATCACTGCTTTAGTGAATCCAATAGTAGGCGAATCTGCCATATCATTGCTATCTGTCGTCGTGGAAGCGATAGGAGTAACTAATTGTCCCAGAACAGGCGCAAATTAATTTCATCTGTAAAGTTTCCAAATTGTCCTTGTCCTATGTCTTGGGCAGTGGTTGAATGGGGTTTCTGGTACTCGTGAAACTCTTCTACCACTTTTTACCTCTCCGAGTGACGATGACGTCACGAGAGGTATTGCACTGGACGTGTCTGTCTGTGTGTCTGTCTGTCAGACCTCACGTGACCGCGTTCGCAGTTTACAAATCGGAGCAAACAAATACCCGATTTCCGGAACGCGTTCGCGGTTCACGGAAATTTGGCCATTCATCTGCCAACACCAGTTTACTAACTAAGCCTTCTAAGGACCACAATCTGCTAGTCTTTGTCCATCCCACATGGACACTCGCCTGTACTTGCTGGCTCGTAAGCACCACCATCTTCTGTTCTTCGTCAATCCCACATTGACACTAGCCTGTCTTGCTGGCTCGTAAGCACCACCATCTTCTGTTCATCGTCAATCCCACATTGACACCAGCTTCTATGCACCACCATCTTCAGTCTTTGTTCATTCCGGCTTCTTTTCCATCGTTACGTTTGGTTTTAAGATATACGCGGCGATCGGCTAGGGNCATCTTCAGGTCTTTGTTCATTCCGGCTTCTTCTCCATCGTTAGGTTTTAAGATATACGCGGCGATCGGCTAGGGGTACGAGAAACGTCTAGCCTCCCAATGGCAGGGCTTCCACCATCGATTCACGCGAATGCGTTTTATCTATTATTATAATGGAAACGGATCGTATATATACCCCAAAATTTGAAGAAAGCGGGCAAGAGGGGTACCCTTCACTTTAAACGTCAATATTAGCAAAGTTTCGAAAGATAATAGGAACAACTTTATTTTAAACGATTTAAATATTTTTAAAGTTATTTACTGGCGATTAAAATAATTAATATCATTCATATTTAATTAATTATTTAAGATAAACTTATTCTATGTAATGACACAAGTGAGAGTTTATATAGAACGAGTAATGAAGATTGCATCCAAATCGAAACACTACACGCACATCAAAGTTAATAAATTGCGAGTATGATGATAAGATCTCTTATAAAACGATAACATTTCCTTTTTGCAGAATATTAAATGGAAATATTTTAAATACTTTTCGGCATTACAATTCTTTAAGTAGTTGTGTAGCTATAAAGCTCTGTTTCATCTTAATATTCCAAGAACATCTTTTGATATTAACATTTCAAATTTGGTGTTTACTTTTTAATTCAGCTTTACTATTTTTATATATATAGTGTAATCGCATTTCTTATATTCATTAGATAATATGGTTGTTAATTCTTCATCTATCCACAAGTGCTGAAACGATTGGGTCTGTGAAATAAGATACCCTAGATTTAAACTGGAAATGTCTTTGTTTCGCCTCCTCTTATAGGAGGTGTTAACGGTTCAGAGTGAGCCGAAAGTAAAATACACCCTTCAGTGATACATTTTAGGTCCTCATTAGAATAATTGAGGATACAAAGGAAATTGTTAAACGCTTAAGCCTTTGCTAAAGATCTTGGCATTATTTCGCCAATTTGAACTATGTATTTCCGGTTTTTCTCATATGCTGGTGGACCTGTGTTTAGAAAGTAAATTCGTCTCGGCTCGGAGAGGTTTATTTTGGTTTCCCAACTTGTAATTCTTCTAAGGAAGGTGGCGCAGTCTCGTAGACTCTGGCCTTCACATGTCCCCATAAAAAGAAATCCATTGGCGTCAAATCGGGTGATCTCGGAGGCCAAGGTATAGGACCCCCTCTTGCTATCCAGCGGTTTGGAAAGCGAAGATCTAGCCACTGACGGACAAGGACACCGTAGTGAGGTGGGGCCCCGTCTTGCTGGAAGACCATAGTCCGTATTGTGGCCAATGGTAGTTCGTCTAAAGCATCTTCAAGTCCGTTTGAAGAAAATTAAGGTAACGAGATGCCGTCAACGTTTCTCTCAAAAAAATTCGGACCTATGATAATAAAACGGTTGAATTTGGTAGGTCAGACAATTTAACTAACAAATACCTATTACGTGGTTCAAAACAATTCCTCCCCAGATATTTGTCTTCCACTGAACCTGGTGCTTGTGTTCACGAAGATAATGCGGATTGTCCACGGACCAATAATGCATGTTATGCCGATTGATAGTACCATCGCAATGAAACGTGGCTTCGTCAGAATACAGGAGTGTAGACAGGTAGTTGAGTTCGTATTGAATACGTTCGCGAAGAAACAACCAAAGGTCGATTCGTTTTAAATTATCACCGTCGTGCAATCCCTGGTGCAGATGTAGTTTGTACGGGTGATAGTGATGTGCATGCCAAATCTTTAGAACTGTGTGATGGCTACAACCAAGGTCAGTCGCAACAGCTCGACTACTTGTACATGGGTGCTGATGAAGACGAGCAAGTGCTACCACAGGTACATGATTTCCGTCTCTGTTTCCTACTATTCTATCGGAACGCGGTTGACTTTCACGTTTTTTGAACGAACCGCCAGTCGAAAGGTTTGCCAAGATCTTCGGGAAAGATTCCGGCTTGGTTGCTGCCTATCTGGATATTTCTGCGCGTACAGGCTTTTAGCTTCCCTGGAATTACCATACACCGTACATTTTGTTAATAAGTATCAGGGACGATTGTCCACAATAAATACTTGTTTTACACTGAGCAATCAAGTCTTAAACTGTAGGCAATACGTTAAACATTATTTCGATTACAGCAGTCTATTGCATTACATTATTCACGATATAAATCCTTCAACACAATATGGTAGGAAACATACTATTTTCAGTGGAATAATACTATCCCATAGAAGCTATTGGCCACAAATACCGAAGCCACCCTGTATATATATTTTTCTAAATTTAAAGAAGCTAGGCGCATTTGGGGCTTTGGTCAAATCTCAGACAGTCAGACAACACATTTCTGGTTACCCTGATACTGTTATCCAGACTTTCCCTCTAATATATTTTCACCCTGACCTTTAAAAAGGTCCATTTTCATTTTCCCAGACTTTACCCTGACTTTTTAGGACCATTTTCACTTTCCCAGACTTTTCCCTGACTTTTTAGGACCATTTTCAATTTCCCAGATTTTTCCCTGACTTTTCAGACCCATTTTCAATTTCCCAGACTTGTCCCGGACTTTTCAGGCCCATTTTCAATTTCCCAGACTTGTCCCGGACTTTTCAGGCCCATTTTCAATTTCCCAGACTTGTCCCGGACTTTTCAGTTCCATTTTCAATTTCCCAGACTTGTCCCTGACTTTTTAGGCCCGGCCATTTTCAATTTCCCATACTTTCCCCTGAATTTTTAGACCCATTTTTAATTTCCCAGACTTTTTTGGCGCATTTTCAATATACCAGACTTTTCTCAGACTTTTAAGGCCTAGTTTCAATCAAAAAAGTTATTAAATGAATAAATCTATATGGTTATAATTATGTTGAAATGAAAGCTATTAAATCCATCTCTTTGTTATTTGGCTCCGTTAATTTCTGAAACTTATGAAAAACTAGTGTATTACATATTTAACGAAAAACTAGTGTATTACATATTTAACCAAAATTTATGTTAATTATTCAATTTCCTAGACTTGTCCCTGACTTTTTAGGCCAGTTTTCAATTTCCCCTGACTTTTTAGGCCCATTTTCAATATCCCAGACTTACCCCCGAACTTTTTAGGCCTAATTTCAATCGCAAAAAGTTATTAAATGAATAAATCTATATGGTTATAATTATGTTGAAATGAAAGCTATTAAATCCATCTCTTTGTCATTTGGCTCCGTTAATTTCTGAAACTTACCAAAAACTAGTGTATTACATATTTAACCAAAATGTATGTTAATTAACCAAACAAAAAACGTTATGAAATAAAGAGCTTGAGAATGGATCCCCTTAAAACCAAAACCAAGACCTGTAAGTGTTGTAGTTTGAAACAATTTTTGAAAATGAACACTTTCGTTTCTTTTATATTTACCTACGATAATTTTAGAATCAAGGCTTAGTTGCAGAACCACTGTAACACTAAACAGTGTGTTACACATTAAACATAAACCAAAATAAATATAATTTTAACTATACATCGTGTTATAAGCGCCTTTAAAAAAAACGAGCCCTCAAAATACAAAAGCTACGTTAGTATGTCGAAAAATTAAGAAAACATGTTAGAGAACCAATGAACAGCAATCTTTTGCACGTTTAATACGAAATTTAAATTTATATAATGCAAATATAAAATGTTATTAAATGAAAGACTATATAAGTTCTGTTTGTCATTATTTCCCTTGAAAAGTTGTCGCTAGCGTTCAGCCAACGGAGGTTTCATCATCAAGGTGTAAAATTTACCCCTTCAGCTGATTGATGTGTCCTAGCTGTCACAGATAATAATGTAGTAATTAATTGATCTACCAGTAAGATTAATAATTAATTTGAACATACCAACAGTATTCGTAATGTCTGGCTTTTATCTCAACCGAAGTTAATGCTGCCTATTCCTATAACATGATTAACATCAACATAACGCTACCTTGACCGAGGCTTAGCGAAATTGGTTAATAATAAAATATTCTGTTGGCTTTTAAATTTTAAATTAATTTTAGAAAATTTCATTGACGTTTTTTGTTGTGAAAACAATAAAAATCATACCTAATTAGCCAGCACTTTAATTCCAATTCCAAAATTTTAATTTTAACCGAGAGCTCAAACGCCATGTTTTTCTTGCTTAATATCCCTCTAACGGCGTGAATCACGACAAAAACGCCGTAAGTCCAATATAAAAAATTAGGGCTAAAATGCGTGTCTCTAACAGTGGTAAAACGCCGTAATTCCAGTACCCAAAACAACGTAAGTCATAGTATGTGTTAATAATGATAAAAATCAATACTTAAACTTAATTTATCTTAATAAAACTAAGGGAAGGCACATCTATGGACTGTTATCTTTCATTTAAGATGGTTCCCAAACGTAACGAATGAATAGTTTTCTTTATACACGATCCCAATTAAGGTCATTTTTCAAAAAAATCCCATGTTATCTCTATGGAAGAATATTGTATCTGTCACCAAATGTCGGATTAATTTTATGGATTCTAAAACCACCCTTAACAACTTTTTTCTTCATAGAATTAACTATTACTTGGATCTCTTTGAAATTTTAACCACAAAATTAGGGCCCAAATTTTAGTTCACTGGCAAAATTTCAAAGCAGCAAACACAATACGAAAAAAGTTACGGCCAATCAAAGAACCCTCCTTTAGCATTAGAGGCAGTATCAAGTCTTATCTAAGAGAGCGACCGCTCTCCTAGAATATTCGACGTTTCTACCATTGTGGTTTAGGCACTCTTCCAGACGACTGTCCTTGTCTTGCAATACATTTGCAAGCAGTAAAATTATGACTCTCGCTCATGACGCATGGTAAGACTAATGGTATTGCCGTCTTATAAAATCCTCGTCCGTTAACGCTTGATGTAGGGGGGTATGATAATGTCGGTAGTGATGCGAGTGTAAACTGGCACAAACAGTGCTTAGTGCAACTTCTTGTTCCACCGCTCTACTATTAGCATGAATTGGCTTCGGCATAAAGCACTACCTTTAGTTGAACGTAACTGCGACCTTCACCCAAAATAAACATCCTGTCCAATTTGTCCTGGATGGAATAGGTTGGCATTTTGCTAGGAAACGAGACTAACTACTGTAATTCTACTACTTAGCTGCTACACTGAAGACACTGTATATCAAAAGGGACCGAAAGTACCTCAAAGTTGAGTTTTCAAAGATTGCCAGATTGAGCAGGTCATGGGACTTAAAGTGATGAAGGTCACTTTAACGTTCAACAAGTGACACTGCGGTATGTTTTTGGTGCTCCAATGTCCTCACCCGATAGGTCCAAGCAATTACCATCCTGGTTTTTCGGCTCAGCGTTGCGGTATTGCCGGTTCCATTAGAAATACAAGGTCTGTAGTGTTACAATTTTAACAATACTCCTGTTAAAAAGGCACACATCCCGTACAAAAATTTTAAGCTGTAATTCATCTGCATACGCGCTTTTTTATCGCTACCACGCTGTAATAGGTATAAATTAAGGCTACATTTTCTGCAGCTCGAAAAACGCGAAAATTTCACAGAAATTCCAGAACTGCAAATTGTCTGCCGTTTCTACATTTTCTGTTTATTATCTGTTAATTGTCTGTATTGGCAGAAATATGCAGCGCGATTCTGCAAACGCGATGCAAAAATAGAAATAACAGCTGCTAGTTTAAAACTGTAATTTGACCACAGTTATAGACATGTTACAGTTCTGCAAAAGTGATGGAAAAGTAGAAATCCAGCTGCCAATTTAAAACTGCAATTTGACTATATTTATTGACATGTTACAGGTCTGCAAAAGTGATGAAAAAGTAGAAATACCAGCTGCTAGTTTAAAACTGCAACTTGACCACATTTATAGACATGTTACAGGCCTGCAAATGTGATCGAAAAGTAGAAATCCAGATGCCATTTTAAAACTGTAATATGACCATATTTATAGACATGTTACAGGTCTGCAAAACTTATGGAAAAGTAGATATTCAGCTGCCAATTTAAAACTGTAATTTGACCATTTTTATAGACATGTTACAGGTGTGCAAAAGCGATAGAAAAGTAGAAATACCAGATGCTAGTTTAAAACTGTAATTTGACTACATGTATAGACATGTTACAAGTCTGAAAAAGTGATGGAAAAGTAGAAATCCAGCTGCCAATTTAAAACTGCAATTTGACCATATTTATAGACATGTTACAAGTCTGAAAAAGTGATGGAAAAGTAGAAATCCAGCTGCCAATTTAAAACTGTAATTTGACCATATTTATAGACATGTTACAAGTCTGAAAAAGCGATGGAAAAGTAGAAATCCAGCTGCCTATTTAAAACTGTAATTTGACCATATTTATAGACATGTTACAAGTCTGAAAAAGCGATGGAAAAGTAGAAATCCAGCTGCCTATTTAAAACTGTAATTTGACCATTTATATAGACATGTTACAGGTCTGCAAAAGTGATGGAAAAGTAGATATCCAGCTGCCAATTTAAAACTGCAATTTGACCACATTTATACACATGTTACAGGTCTGCAAAAGTTATGGGAAAGTTGAAATCTAGCTTCCAATTTAAAACTGTAACTATTCAACATTTATAGACATATTGCAGGTATTCAAAAGTAGAATTTCCTACTTTTGAATACCTGCAATATCTCTCTAAATGTGGTTAAATTACAGTTTTAAATTGGCAGCTGAATTTCTACTTTTCCATCACTTTTCCAGACCTGTAACATGTCTATAAAAATGGTCAATTTAGGTCAAATTAAAGTTTTAAATTGGCAGCTGTATTTCTACTGTTCCATCACTTTTGCTGACCTGTAACATGTCTTTAAATGTAGTTAAATTGCAGTTTTAAATTAGCAGCTAGATTTCTACTTTTCAATCACTCTTTCAGACCTGTAACATGCCTATAAATGTGGCCAAATTGCAGTTTTAAATTAGCAGCTGGATTTCTACTTTTCTATCACTTTTGCAGACCTGTAACATGTCTATAAAAAAGGTCCAATTACAGTTCTAAATTGGCAGCTGCATTTCTGCTTTTCCATCACTTTTGCAGATCTGTAACATGTCTATAAATGTGGTAGAATTGCAGTTTTAAATTAGCAGCTGGATTTCTACTTTTCTATCACTGTTGCAGACCTGTAACATGTCTATTAAAACGGTCAAATTACAGTTCTAAATTAGCAGCTGGATTTCTACTTTTCCATCACTTTTGCAGACCTGTATCATATCTATAAAAACGGTCAAATTACAGTTTTAAACTAACAGCTGGTATTTCTACTTTTGCTTAGCGTTTGCAGAATTGCGCTGCATATTTCTGCCAGGCTAGACAGTTAACAGTTAACAAACAGAAAATGAAGAAACGGCAGTCAATTTGCAGTTCTAGAATTGCTGTGAAATTTTCCCGTTTTTTGAGCTGCAGAAATGTAGCCTTAATGTATACCTATTACAGCGTGGTAGCGATAAAAAAAGCGCGTATGCAGATGAATTACAGCTTAAAATTTTTGTACGGGAAGTCAACTTCGAGCGCACCCTAAATTTTTATCTGCTTCTGTTAGACATTAATATTACTGCTTTTATTTTTCTAAAATTTGAATAAAGAATTGGTTAGGCCTAAAAAGGCATCTTAAAAAAGCTTTACTCATTCATCTTAATAAAATCTTTTGATCTAATACTGTCACGTCTCGATCCTAAAAATATTTAAACCACCATAAAAGATAGAAAATTGAAACATTTTTTGGTCATAAATGGGCCAGTATTGTATATACAGTTATCATAAGTTTATCAGATATGTTTCAATAAGTATGACACTGCCTATACTTCGTAATGCTAGAGACTTACTGAGAGCTAGTTCGAGAATGACGCGAGAATTGAATACACTCGGTTTTGCAGTCCAACTTCCTATTTAGCCTTATTAAGCCTTTGACAATGGCTCAACAGGCGTCGCTTTACGAGAATATGACGTTTCACCTACACCACTTCATGAAGTAACCAGTGACAAACTTATGGAACACATCTTACGAACTTATGCAGTTATGTTTAAGGTGTATCCAATACTAACAACATAAGGATTCCAAGCTTTCAAAGGTGTTGGCAGTCAAGTTCTATAGATTCAAAACCTAATAAAATAAGAGTTACTTCTATTTGAGGTAAAAAGTCGTAGAAAAACAATTTTTCATCCAAAAAAAGTAAATAAAATTAATTTCAGTTTATTTTAGTGATTTTATTCCAGTTTTTGAGACCAGACCTAGCTTTCTGTGTGTGTGTGCATGTGTGTGTTTGTGGCCCCGGGTACACGAAAAACAAGCGTGGATAGAAACCGATTAAGACAAGATCTACTATCACCATGGCGCTCGAAATGTGAGGGAAATTGCGAACCCAAGTACTTTAGCGCTATCATATAAGTTTACAGCAGTTTTCCTGGTTGCGGATAGACGTAAAACAAGCCTGTCGGGACCCTTCCCTTCAGTTGTAATCGGTTTTTAGCTATAAGTTTGAAAGAATTTTTCGATTACGTTCTGTGAGTGTGTATGTTGTGGATGTTAGATAGACGAAAAGACCTTCTTATCTAGATGTGGTGAGAACTTAATGTACATGTACCTAAACAGTTGGACCATTTCAGATATTACTTTAGCAAGTCAGAAAAGCGTGTATTCAGATGAATTACAGCTTAATATTTTTGCAAGAGATGAGTACAAGTTGGGAATCCAAAATAAACGTCTCCAAGTCGAGACTCAATTTAGAGGCTATTTTTAAATATTTAAATAAATATAAATGATATTTATTAATTTAATCGTCATTAATTTACCTTAATTCTAGTTAAATCGTTTTAAGAAACTTTATTCCTAAAATCATTTTAAACATAGCTATTGTTGACGTTTGAACTCAAGCGTAAGCCTCTTTAATTTTTTTTGGAAATTTAGGGTATATAAGGCTACTGATTCACAATAATTGATAGGAAAACCCGCAATGACTCTGCAAAGCATATGAAACGCGCCTGCAATGATCCTGCAAAGAATCTGAAATGCACCTGCAATTATCCTACAAAGTATCTGAAACGCACCTGCAATGACCCTACAAAGAATCTGAAATCCACCTGCAATGATCCTGCGATGTATCTGAAATGCACCTGCAATGATCCTGCGAAGTATCTGAAACGCGTCTGCAATTATTCCACAAAGTATCTATATCGCGCCTGCAATTATCCTTCAAAGTATCTGAAACGCGCCTGCAATGATCCTACAAAGAATCTGAAACGCGGCTGCAATGATCCTACAAAGAATCTGAAACGCGGCTGCAATGACCCTGCAAAGTATCTGAAACGCGCCTGCAATTATCCTACAAAGTATCCGAAATACGCCTGCAATGATCCTAAAAAGTATCTGAAACGCGCCTGCAATGATCCAAAAAAGTATATGAAAAGTGCCTGCAATATTCCTACAAAATATATGAAAAGCGCCTGCAATTATCCTACAAAGTATATGAAAAGCGCCTGCAATTATCCTACGAAGTATCTGAAATGCTCCTGCAATTATCCTAAAAATTTCTGAAAAGTACCTGCAATTATCCTACAAAGTATCTGAAACGCGCCTGTAATTATCCTACGAAGTATCTGAAGTGCGGCTGCAATGAACCTAAAAATTATCTGAAAAGCACCTGCCATTATCCTTAAAAAGTATCTGAAACGCGCCTGCAATTTTCCTACAAAGTATATGAAACGCTCCTGAAATTATCCTGAAAAGTGTCTGAAATGCGCCTGCAATTATCCTACAAAGTATCTGAAACGCGCCTGTAATTATCCTACAAAGTATATGAAAAGCAACTGCAATTATCCTACAAAGTATATGAAAAGAGCCTGCAATTATCCTAAAAAGTATCTGAAACGCGCCTGCAATTATCCTAAAAAGCATCTGAAAAGCACCTGCAATTATCGTACAAAATAAAGTATCTGAAACGCGCCTGTAATGGTCCGTAAAAGTATCTGAAACGCGCCTGTAATGGTCCTTAAAAGTATCTGAAACGCGCCTGTAATGGTCCGTAAAAGTATCTGAAACGCGCCAGTAATGATCCTGAAAAGTATCTGAAACGCGCCTGCTATTTTCCTACAAAGCATATGACATGCGCCTGCAACTATCCTAAAAATTATCTGACATGCGCCTGCAACTATCCTAAAAATTATCTGAAACACGGCTGCAATGATCCTGCAAAGTATTTGAAACGCGGCTGCAATTATCCTACAAAGTATCTGAAACGCGGCTGCAATGACCCTGCAAAGTATCTGAAATGCGCCTGCAATTATCCTGAAAAGTATCTGACAAGCACCTGCAATTATCCTACAAAGTATCTGAAACGCGCCTGTAATTATCCTACAAAGTATATGAAAAGCGCCTGCAATTATCCTACAAAGTATATGAAAAGAGCCTGTAATTATCCTAAAAAGTATCTGAAACGCGCCTACAATTATCCTAAAAATTATCTGAAAAGCACCTGCCATTATCCTAAAAAGTATCTGAAAAGCACCTGTAATTATCGTATCTGAAACGCGCCTGTAATGGTCCTTAAAAGTATCTGAAACGCGCCTGTAATGGTCCTTAAACGTATCTGAAACGCGCCTGTAATGGTCCTTAAAAGTATCTGAAACGCGCCAGTAATGATCCTGAAAAGTATCTGAAACGCGCCTGCAATTATCGTACAAAATAAAGTATCTGAAACGCGCCTGTAATGGTCCGTAAAAGTATCTGAAACGCGCCTGTAATGGTCCGTAAAAGTATCTGAAACGCGCCAGTAATGATCCTGAAAAGTATCTGAAACGCGCCTGCTATTTTCCTACAAAGTATATGACATGCGCCTGCAACTATCCTAAAAATTATCTGATATGCGCCTGCAACTATCCTAAAAATTATCTGAAACACGGCTGCAATGATCCTGCAAAGTATTTGAAACGCGGCTGCAATTATCCTACAAAGTATCTGAAACGAAGCTGCAATGACCCTGCAAAGTATCTGAAATGCGCCTGCAATTATCCTGAAAAGTATCTGACAAGCACCTGCAATTATCCTACAAAGTATCTGAAACGCGCCTGTAATTATCCTACAAAGTATATGAAAAGCGCCTGCAATTATCCTACAAAGTATATGAAAAGAGCCTGTAATTATCCTAAAAAGTATCTGAAACGCGCCTACAATTATCCTAAAAATTATCTGAAAAGCACCTGCCATTATCCTAAAAAGTATCTGAAAAGCACCTGTAATTATCGTATCTGAAACGCGCCTGTAATGGTCCTTAAAAGTATCTGAAACGCGCCTGTAATGGTCCTTAAACGTATCTGAAACGCGCCTGTAATGGTCCTTAAAAGTATCTGAAACGCGCCAGTAATGATCCTGAAAAGTATCTGAAACGCGCCTGCAATTTTCCTACGAAGTATATGAAAAGCGCCTGCATTTATCCTGCAAAGTATCTGACATGCGCCTGAAACTATCCTAAAAATTATCTGACATGCGCCTGCAACTATCCTAAAAATTATCTGAAACGCGGCTGCAATGATCCTGCAAATCATCTGAAACGCGGCTGCAATTATCCTACAAAGTATCTGAAACGCGCCTGCAATGATCCAAAAAAGTATCTAAAACGCGCCTGCAATTTTCCTACAAAGTATATGAAACGAGCCGGCAATGATCCTGAAAAGTATATGAAACGCGCCTGTAATGGTCCTGAAAATTATATGAAACGCTCCTGCAATTTTCCTACAAAGTATCTGAAACGCGCCTGTAATGATCCCGAAAAGTATCTGAAACGCGTCTGTGATGATCCTGAAAAGTATCTGAAACGCGCCTGTGATGATCCTGAAAAGTATCTGAAACGCGTCTGCAATTATCGTAAAAAGTATCCGAAACACGCCTGCAATTATCCTACAAACTTAGCAATTTCTGACTGTAACATGCATACAATATATTTGGAAGGTACAGTACTTGTAATGAGCCTACAAACATCCTGATTTCTTACGGGAGTTACTATTTTCCCTCTGTTTTCTAGCTGTAAGGTAACTATTTTATGACTCTAGAGTTGCTAAATTTTGTATACTGTTGTACTGAGTTTTCCAACGGAAGATATTTTTTCTGCAAAACGTCTAAAATGTTCTGCATTGCTCTCTGGAATCACCTTAATTTTGTCTGAAATTGAACATTTTTCAGGTTTATTCCAGTATTTTTCCAGAATATTCCAGTTTATTTGCAATATATTGCAGATTCTAAAAAATCTAATTAACAGCAAAAATGCAGCCGTAAATTTTTGTACGGGATACTGTACCCCCTCCTCCCCAAAAAATCTTTTAAATTTCGCGCCTTTTCAATAGCTCTCTTTTCAATATGGGAAAAATACTTTTAAATGAAAATTTATTTAAGTGTAAGAATTAAACAGGAAAATGGAGGCTGAGTGTAGTTTTAATTATAATTTGTTAGTTTAATTATAAGGTATCCATGAATTAACCAAAAACATTCGTGTTTTGGGTTAATTACACATTAATTATAAAATTGAGGTTTGGCAGTGTTGATTAAGCTTATAAAATGAGTTTCAAATCACCTTAATTGTAAAGTTTAGAAGTTTTTCATTCTTGCCAACACAATGTGTTCAATTTTTATCATACCACGTGCTAAATTTGCGGTAACATAAAGATCATCTATAACATATGTTAATGAATGATGTGATTCTATTGTTTAGCAACTTTGGCTTCAATAACAGTAATTAAATTAAATACCTAAACAACTCATAGCTATTTAGACAAATAAACAAACGGCAATGTAAAATGTAGAGATAGCAAACAACGTTACCCTCCGTTGCCGACGTGGTTACGTTGGAAAAATCTGCGTTTATGTAACCATGGAAATTATTTGACTAATTAAAATACATAACGACACTGTCCTCCTGGATTTATCAGCACCACTGATACTTATATTTATGAATTAACAAAATCCACTGTTGGTAACAAATAGTTAAACTGCAATAACGTAAACACCACAACTCTTTTAACTGCCGTAGGGAAAACATATTAAACTTTTTGTCATCTTAACAGTAGTATTTTGAAGTTTTCTATGTTTTCACAGGGTGAAAAGCACTATCTTTATTACAACACGTTAGTAATTTGAATAGGTATGCCATTTTTTACATCAAATTGTAAGCGCACACGGTAAATACAGCATAAAAAACCTAGGGTTAACCCGGTTAGGCTATGTTTCTAGCATAAAACGGAGCAGACTATATACAGAATTCCAAGACAAATGAGAGCTGGAAATCAGCCTTTTTAATAATCTTTAAAGAGGACAGACACTATAAAGACTATAATTACATCAATGCCTATCTCGTAGGCACTGATTACATAGACTAACTAAAAATACAACTTAAGCCTTGGCCGTAAAGAACGTTGAAAAACTTACTTCAAAAGATATAAAAACCTCTATTAACTGTAATTATTTACCTGAATTAATTTTTTAGACGAAAATTCGACCTGATGACAAAGTATTTGTTCCTAAGGGTGTTATTGATAATTAGCAAATCCAAATAAAGTTGTTCAAGCTCGGATGAAATACCAAAGTAATTAATTAAAGTTGCCTTACTGTCGTCTGCTATGAAATTAGGAATTTTCCACATAGATCAAACGTTTGGAATTCATCAACGTAACTTATTAGCACGCAAAAAGCTAGGCCGTTCTAGTTATCAATGAGAACGAAAATGGGGAAATAAGTTTAAACGCGCTAGGAGGTTAGGCTGACATCTGACCCAAAAGTAAATTTTTCGACGTACTATCTTAGTTAGTTAAATTTTAAAAATTAGAATTCATTAATTAAAAAACAAAACAGGTAAGTTTCTCATTTAAGAAATGCCTGTTAATTTAGAAGCATTCCGAAAACTAACAGCTTTTCGAAACTTATCAGAAGTTAGTGACTTCTTATCCTTGGAAGTTTGGACACTAACCATATCCGCAACCATTTCTGTTAGCCAACTTGTTATAAGGCCCGATCACCACGCCACCTATGGCGCTTCTCTCATTTTGAGCTGGCAGGCTGATTTGCGCGCCAGCATCGGGCAAGTAACGAAACTTTAAGGTGTGTCCTGTGGTTTGAGGTAACGAATGAGAAACGGTGACAAGAACAGCTGTTTTAATATAGTCTGCTAGAAATTCCGATCAAACTAGTGTAGGGTCCTAGGCCCACGGATTGAAATGTATTTTCAGAAAGTTCTAGACAGTATTAATTGTGATAGTAATAAAGAGTTACATATTACGTAATCAAAAAGAGATTTAACTATCACAAGCATATTATACAATCAGAAAAGTTTGGATTTTATTTGGGAAAGCTTCACACTTTTGCAATGGACGAGTGTGAAGTATTCAGTTATCTCCAAAAGGGCAATGGTATTAGAACGGAGTTCATTTTCGATTTCAGTGAAGAGGATGATCCTGAAGCCAAAGATGTGATGAAGCTTTTTAATTTTTATATGTGCAGCCTTTATAGGTAAGTGCGTTTCGGTTTATCACTTTATTTGGTATGGTTTTAGGCATTTGGTCTAATATGATAACTGAAAACATTAGATATGTTCACTGCACTCCTGAGACTGATGTTAACAACTGTGATACGAGCGATGATGATTTAAATTCGACTGTGATAGCCAATGAATATGATTTAAATTCATCTGTGATAGTGAATGAATCTGAATTAAATGTGCAATCTCTAAAGCCTAGAGAAATTGTAGTCAGCCCATCGAACTTCAAGGAAGAAACATTGAGTGGAATTCTGAGACTTGGCGGGGGAACAATTGGGGAGATGTGGAAAGTTTCTAAACGTTTAAAAGAATCTAAACGCTTGACTCTAAGGACTAGGATACTATACAGGAAAGTGTACAGGTTGTGCTTTAAAGTTTCACTAAGTGATGAAGAAAAAGAAGCCCAATTACCAACGGAATTGAAACAGCAGGATCGGGGTGGAATGTTTTTCCCGAAACTCTCATTAAGGGCCTTTGTTCAAGATGTGAATAATACAGTCATACTCTCTGCAAATTCATCGAAAACATGGGCAAAATATGATAAAAGTAAGAAAATACCGGGTATTAAAAAAATGGTGGCAGGATAGGAGAACAGTGGGTTCTACGAGTGATTTTGAGTCGAAAATGTACTGTGACATATTGTCCTAAGGGCCACACCCTAAACAAGTTATGATTGCAATGTTTTACGGATGACCCCATTTATTTAAGAAAGGAACTGAAAGACGATGCTAATTTAATTAAGGGGAAATCCATAAAACACTCAAATCGTAACTTGGCAACGTTGGTCCTTAGTTCAAAATGTCTTGGAACATTTTCGACTCAAAACCGTCCACTGTACTTCGGTTCTACCATACTTTTTGAAACCTCCTGTATTTTATAAGGTGTCACTTGTGCTAATATGTAATAATTAACTAATGTTGCACTAATATTAAGGTTTGTGTGGGCAACGTCAAGGCGAATAGTATTATCAAAAAACTCTTCATAGAAGGTGTGGTGACATAGAGAAACATTTGTTTTACAAAAATAAACATTTGTTTTACAAAAATAAAATGGCAATTCATATCTAACATATCGTGTTGTCTTTCATTTCCTGCTTTAAGAAGTACCCAATTTTGGTTCTGTTCAATAACAGAATAAGCGTGCAAGTGCTTAGAAAAACTTTCAACTGCGAATATTGTACCAACAATGATTAGTGGCATATGTATATGGAATATGAATTTAATTTTCAAGAAAAATTAAATTTCATTCCTTTCAGTTTCGAAAATGATCAAGCAATGTTTTATATAATGTACATTATAAAAAATTGCATTTGTAGATGAGTAAACGTTTTCTGGAAAATCTTCGGAGAGGAGTGGCTTTAAGTTGTCGGGCAAGGCATCTTTGCAGATAAATTTCCCCGCTGTTGTAGTTTGTACACCGTAGGGCTGTTCATCTATCATGTTATAACACTGTAAGTACTGGTGTCGATGGGCCAATGTTTTAGTAAGATTTTTGCAATTATTCGAAACTTTTGCAATTTTTTTGAAATATCTGTGCTTAGCCTCGAAACGAAGGCAAGATAGGGTTTTTAGAGGCCCATTATTAATAAAAGCTTTCGGATAGTGAATTAAATAGTGAAATTTGGGAGTCATAATTTCACTACCGAACACCCGAAAAACTGAATCTAAAAATAGTTCTATCATATTTTGAAGTTTAGGGAAGAAGGATTTATGTAAATGATTTGCATATATGTAGTCAACAATTTCTCTAAGTTGAATATAAACATCCCATTTAAGGTCATTGTCCCCTGGCAAATACTCAAAACAGAGGAAAGGTTGCAGTCGAAATAGACAAAAGATCTCGCTTGCGGAACCTTTTAAACGCCCTTCACCCATTATTGCCGCTCGATATGGGTTTCGGTTCTACTAGTTTCACTTTTCCCAAATCGGAAAGATTTTATGATGCCATTGAGAACATCAAGATTCAAATTAGTGTTGAGAAACATATGATTCAATATTTGCTTTAAAATGTTTGGGATAACACCTTCTTTTAAATCGTACATAGGATCTGGTGGTAAATTTTGTGTAAGGTCAAAACCAGAGATGTTCATCAAAGGACTTTCAAATCTTACTCCATAAATAGATTTTTCACTCGGAAATCTAGCAATACTTTGCTGATGGTATAGATGGCGATCTAACGTTCTTAATTGTAGTTAATTTTCTTTGATTTTAGTCGAAATGTTTTCCTTAAAATAACGCAAAATCTGCATATTTTTCCCGAACTAAAGGAGGCATTAAATCCGCCAAGTTTATGGAGTCCAAGGTTGTCCCCCGAAAAAATAGCAACAGTGGCTGTTAAAAGAATGGCCCGATTTTCAATTGTTATGCCTTCCCTTGACATTACATTAAGATCAAAAATAAGGGGTGCGAGCACTTCGTGCCAGCCAAAAACGTCAACGTCCTTCGAGTTCGCCAAAAATAGTAAATGTATATCGCTTAGTTTTGATCTATATTTTGGCTTCAAGTTGAAGACTGAAAAATAACAGCTCAAAATTTTGTGTTTGCCGCGTTTCGAGCCAAGCGGATTCACTATGTCGAATTCGTCGAGATAAATTTGAAGCTGAAGCGTGTTTTGATTAAAGCTTGTGTTTTGTACAATAATTTTTTTTGCAATGTCTCCTTGAAGAAAATGACCGATACCTTCATGTGGAATCATAATGAAATCTTCATGTTTACCCGCTTGTTCATCGAAGGAGTAAAGTTACTGAATAACTTTAATTATAGGAACATAGTGAAAATAGCTTTTTTCTTCCTTGTTCAATGATTCCGTAAATGTGTATTGTATTGGTTCTATTAATCCGTAGTCAGACTTAATCACTGCGTTAATTTTATACTTCGAATTTAAGCTTTCAAAAGCACTTTAAACTTCTATATTTTTTGAAAGCAATTCACGTTCTTCAATACTAATGTTTTTTGAACGAATGACACTCAACACATTCTCCTTATTCATTGTTAATAGGTGTTCACAAAAAATTAATATATCATTCGTTAATGCTTCCACAACAGTCCGAGGCAAATGGTGCGCTTCGCGGTATTTCAGAATAATTTTTAATAGAGTTTCACGAACTTCAGACGGTTTTAATTGGCGTTCATCCCTCGGGCCCAGCTCAGGGTCGTCAATTTGTGGGTCCTCAACATTTTCTATATTCGTGTCATTTTGATCCTGTTGCACAAAACCAGATGAATCGTCTATTTCTCCAGTTGTATCATTTAGAAATCCGTAATGTTTGTCTCAAGTGTCGATGATATGATTTTATTTTCAAGGCCACAAACAACTTTAAAATTTGGATCGTGTGAATGCTTATTTTGCATGTGAGTTAAAAGCGTCCCAAATTTCTTTGAATGAAAGGTGACCCTTACACAGCTATACAAACCAGAATTCGCCATAGTTTCCTTGCTAATTCTGATCTAAATTACCAACGTTAATATTCTTGCTACCAGGATAGTAAGGAAATCTTCAATCTTTTACCAAATGTTAGGAAACTTCGAAATATTCTTTTGAAAGTAAAGGTAAGATCAGAAAATCTTCAATAAAATAGGAATGGTTAAAAGGACGGTGAAAAAAAATTATATACATTTATACATTTCTAAACTATGTCTAGGCCCTCTCTACATAGTGAAACCTGCAAAAAATATATCCCAATAATTTTTAAAATCGAAATTAGTTTCAATTTTTTCCCATATTCTGCATAAATTTTCAGACCAATCACGCAACGCCTTGTCTCACCCTTTATAATATTTCATGGTCCCATGGGCAAGCACCACGTATATATCGTCCTAAATTGCGCTTTACTTGACTGATCACACTACTATCAACAATGTCTTAACTTGTTTTGGTTTTAAAATATTTTTGAATTTAGTCTTGTTTCTTTCAATAGCAGAAATGCAGATAGTAAAAAAATCGATTAAAAAACTTCATTTTCCTCTTCATCCTCCCTTTTATGGAGTTGGTTGGACCGTCGACTGGATGACAGTGCCTTCCCTCCCCACGGATTCCTGACCCACAACACGAAACTCAAAGGCGAAAAAAAAAACTGGGACGGGGTGAGTTACTGTAAGGAATATAACCTCAAGAGGGGGTCAGAAATTCGCCTGAAGGTCACGTTTAGCAGTGAAGTTAATTTCTTGGAACTTTTCAATGTTATAGGGATGTTAGACTAAAGGATTAGATCTCCCCATGGCCCAGCCAAAGCCATTCCTGTATCGAATCGTTAGGGAAGAGAGAATTGAAAATCATTTACATCCTACCATCCTGACCTGCCAATCCCTTTTTGTCGTTAGTAGTTACGCGCGGTGTTAATTTTTTCAGATTGTTTCAAAAATAATTTATCGGAATTCGGAAAATATTACGGTCCCCTTTACTAAAGTTGAAATGGAAGACAAAAGTATCGTCTTGTTACTGTGCTTTGGCAAAGAGTAAAGACGAAAAAATTGAAGTTATGGACAACAGCTATGCTTCATTTTTGGAATGCCTGAAGAGTGACGCAACGTTAGAAGAATTTTCTGGTCCAGATATCATTCATCAAGTATGAGTTTTTATTCATAAATTTTGGCATGATAAAGACTTCTGTCGCATGTGATGCCTGTTTTTACTTGCTTTTCTTCATCTGCCGTTATCAGATTGCAAAACGTATGCAATATACCATTGGTCCAAGGGGGCGACGCTGGCATTTTAGTGTACGGAGTACGGTGTTTTGAGATTTGGACTCTTATTTCAGAAATCTTGAAATCCTTTACTAGATTAAATATTTTTAGATTGCCGAAAAGTGATCACGAATTACGTCATCGATTCTAACAAAATACCTCGAAAAATGTTATTAAAGATTTGGGCGAACAGTTTGACCACAGACTTTACTTTTATCAAAAGCGCATAGATAACCAGAAAGTGAAGAACGAGAAGCCTAAACCGCAACGTGAAAAAGAGTTTCCCCATAGTCGATTCAAGATTTCCGTCCCCTTACAGAGCGACGGGAAGAGTTGGTCTTATGCCGCGGCGGAGAGTTACTTTCGCTTAGTTTTACACAAGGTCATGTGTAAGTTGGCTCGAAAATATAGTTCACTT
>JAEQBA010002196.1:0-82730 GCA_019434445.1 Phalangium opilio | reverse complement strand
TTTTAAGTGGGGTTTAACTTTAAACGACTTAAACTCGCTTAAAAAAAATGTTTATCTCACTCAAATTTATTTAAACTTGTCTGAGATAAAAATTATAATATTTTTTAAAACATGCAAATATTTTTTTTTTCTTTTCCGATTTTCATGTTTTAAAAAAATATACCTAATAATAAAATTTATAATTATTTTAAATTAAAATTTAATTCAAAATCATTATAAATTAAGTAAATAAGAAAATAATATTCAAGACTTAAACTTAATTATAAAAAGTTGCCCATTAGCTATTTTAATTGTTAATAAAATTTCAAAATTAAATAATGGTAAAAAAATCTTACAAACTTAAAATTATAAATGAGTATAAACTAAAAACTAAAAATTAATTAAGTTCGTAATTAATTAATTAATTTAAAATTGGCCTGAAATTTTTAATTCGGAAAATAAAAAACAAAAAGAAAAATTATGTTTTCAAAAAAAAAAAAATTAAGTTCGTGATTAATTAATTAATTAAAATTGGCCTGAAATTTTTAATTCGGAAAATAAAAAACAAAAAAAAATTATGTTTTCAAAAAAAAAAAAAAATCTGTTTATTTTCAACAAAATTGAAACAATTTGAAAAAATAATAAAATATTTTTATTGGCAACAATGTATGTTTCTTTTTATTACAATTTTGAATAAATATTTTAAGCGAAGCCCAAGGAAGACAGCTGCAATTTCAAGTTTGACTCTCTTTGTAAAGTTCCTCGAACTTTGCCATGAGGGAATCAGGTTTTTTGACAGGTTGTTAAAGTTTTGTCGAGCCAATTTCAAAGTCAGCGTAAAGTACTTGTCATATTTTTGTTGTCGTATGTCAAGTGAGCTACACCCCTATTCCATATCTGACTAGCTATACTAAATAGCTAATTTCGGGGAAGAATAAATAAATAAATAAATTAATATCTAATTTAAGTAATTAAAAAATAATATTAATTTGTACCTGGGATTCGTCAGTCATTTTGGAAATTATTTCAACAAGTTGGGTAATGTTGCTATAAATCATATCTTCACACATTTTTTGAGAGAGAATGGTCTGAAAACGAATGATAAGTTACTCTTCAACACCATGGATAAAGAATGCGCGTGAGGAAATTTGTTTTCACACTGTAGGATCGGCAACTCCCTATCTCGGACGACAGCTTATTCTGTATATACTCTGTTACAACATCGGTTGTCAGCACGGGCAAAGCTTAGTCTCTATGTAACGTAGCTTTGTACGTGCTGTCAAGAGACAAAAAACTTCAGGATCCTCAGGATTAAAATATCCGCTAGTTTTTTAGCTCGAGTGCACGGACCTCTAGGCCTTAGTTTTGAAACACGTGTGAAATTGCCTAAAGCCTACTACACGTATTTGAAACTAAGGCCTAGAGGCCCGTGCACTCGACCTAAAAAACTCGGCGGATATTTTAAATCCTGAAGATTCTGAAGTTTTTTGTCTCTTGACAGCACGTACAAAGCTACGTTACATAGAGACCTAGCTTTGCGCGTGCTGACAACCGATGTTGTAACAGAGTATATACAGAACTAGCCGTTACCCGCGGCGTCGCTCGCGTGTAATAAGAACTTCCATCTAAAATGATATAAAGAATGTGTAGATTTTACTGATGACTAATATTTTTGTAGCACCCTAGGAGCGAAGGCACTCGGCACAGTCCGTCAGCCCGTCGGGATATTTTTTATTACTTTTCACGCGGACATTATTCCATAAAGAAGGGTTTTTAAGTTTTTGGCCGCCATTTAAAAAGATGGCAACAAATCGAACCCAAAAGACCTTTCAGCCCGTCTATAGGTTAAAGGAAACCATTGTACTAAATATTTGTGAAATCGGTTGAATCGCGCGGACTTTATTGCATAGAGAATATTTGCTTACATTTCTGGGCGCCATTTTAAAAGATGGCGAAAAATCTAACCCGAAAGACCATTCAGCCCGTCTTAAGGTTAAAGCAAACCAGTGTACTAAATATTTGTGAAATCGGTTGAAACGCGCGTACTTAATTGCATAGAGAATATTTTTACATTTCTGGGCGCCATGTTTAAGATGGCGGCGGATTGGAAAATCTTTCTTAGTACGCGCCTACTACTTATGAGTAACGTTCCTGCAAATTTTCAGCCTTCTAGGGCAAGCGGTTTGGGCTGGGCGTTGATTATCAGTCAGTCTGTCAGTCAGTCAGTCAGTCAGTCAGTCAGTCAGGACTTTGATTTATATAGATATAGATAAGCTGTCGTTCAAGATAGGGAGTTGCCTATCCTATAGCGTGAAAACAAATTTCCTCACGCGCATTCTTTATCCATAGTAAAAATGGTAATTATTTTAATTACTTTTAATTGGTAATGAGCGAAATCCCAATTTTCCTCCGAATCTATTTCAGATTCTCTTTCTAAACCCTTTCTTAGAGTTTCAAAGCCAATTTTGATCTTTAAATTATTCTTTATTCCTCTCTCCTAACGAAATTATAATTAATTTAACCTCAGATTGTTAAGCTTAATTATTTAATTTAACTTACAATTAAAATCCCAAGGAGTCTTTTGCACATACAGAAATCCATTTGATTGTGAGAATAATCCCACATATTCTCCAAAATCTCGTACTGTTCCAAAATACAATTGATTTCAAATTCGTGTAAAAAGATGAATTTGTTTATAAATTCTTCATTTTGGTTAGCGTTGATGAACTTAAGTTCTTCGCAAAGAGCTACGGCTATTCTATATACAAATATTTACGTCATTAAACACTTAAAGGGAGGGTGAAGTAGAAAATCAAGTGATTTTTTATCAATTGTTCTACTAATTACAAGACCAGTCTGCATAGTGAAACATTCAGGAAATACCAATTCCGAATGATTTTAAAATTCAAATTCGGTTCAGATTTAAAGGATAATTTTAAAGAAGGACCTCCGACCAATCGCGAAACGCCCTGCCTTTTCATTAACAAAATTCTCGTGGCACGTTCCGTGTTGAATGAAATTTATCACGAGATTTGATAAAATTCGCGCGCGACGCGATAATCGTGGCGCGAGACATGGAGCGTGCCACGAGAATTTTGTTAACAAAAAGGCAGGGCGTTACGCGATTGGTCGGAGGTCCTTCTTTAAAATTATCCTTAAAATCTGAACCTAATTTGAATTTTAAAATCATTCGGAGCTGGTATTTCCTTTATGTTTCACTATGCAGACTGGTCTTAAAATTAGTAGAAGAATCGATAAAAAATCACTTGATTTTCTACTTCACCCTCCCTTTAAATTAACTTTAATTGAGATTAGAACATACTTGATTTTCTCCAAATCTTTTTCAATTCGAATAAAATGGAAAAAAATCTTTATTGCTTGCAAAAATATGGTTTTGCAACAGATTAAAATTTCAGGAACTCTTATATCGGCTACTTTCAGCAATTGGCAACATCCTAATAAGACTTCGCCGGATTCCGTTGGTTTTAACGACAATACGATGTTCCAAAAAGTTTGTAAGTAAAATATAACCACTTTGTTGTGATCAATTCCATCCTGTAAATAAGTTTGAAAGTACTTGAAGTTGAAACTAGGTCGTAATTAGTAAATTGTCGTCAAAGTACTTCTCGCGTGGCTTCAATGATGATCTCACGCCCTTCCTCTAATAGTTTAAGGATTTCTGGTAGTTTTATTTCGTCTTTTTCTAGTAACAGGTGAACTAGGTACTTATGAACGTGGACTTTAACCACTGTCTTTAACGAGGTATTTGATAGTAACTTCTTCAAACACGTTTCAAGAACTCGATGGTTGTTACATTCCGAGGATAATGCCGCGCTGCAAGCCATCGTAATCGCTGAAGAACCTTCGTAATGAAGACTCATAGCCGTATCCGCTGCTTACCATTAAAGAAAATAAGTCCTCAAAAGCCGCCGGAAGTTCTCGAGATAATTACCAAGTTGAAGTAGCATCTCCACGAACTGATCGTTTTTGCCTTCCATCAAAAGCATTCTCATTTTCAAGTAGGAATAGAATGGGTTCAACTCGTCGTCTGGAATGGATTTCCAAGTTTTCTTTGCTTCAATTTCGGCTCCATTTGAAACTTGAAAGAAGCATATCTGTTTCAGCAACAAATTTGATATTTCTTCGTAGCGAATATTTGTGTCCTGTTTAGCGATTTTAGACGTCGCGTTGGACGCGAATCGAAGCCATTTGAAACGTTTTTCGATGTCAGTTCGTTTACTGGATGTCAGGATCGTTACGGTTTGCTTAAGAATCTCTTGTACAAAATCTTCGTCTGGTTCGTAATCCTCGCAAACTTCCAAGTACTTTTCGGCTTCTTTGACGCGTCCCATTTTAAGGAAGGTACAAGCCTTGAGTTGAATAGAAAATAGATGTTCCATGTTCGGGTTTGAAAGTAATTGATAAGCTAAGGCTGAATGGTCCGATTCCAATAATAGGTTTACGATGTTTTCGACGTCCATGGATTTGAGGAAATTCTTGTTGGGTATTAGGGTATATTCCAGGAATTCCTTCACCAGCATGGTCTTTCCGCTATACAGTACGCAACGCGTCATGCTTAATAGTAATGTGGAATCTGGTTTCAGGGTAAAAGCCGATTCGTAAGCGAGTCCGGCGTTCTTCCAGGCGTTTTTCCGGTCCATTTCTAAATGAACCGTACCCATAAGATAGGAGATCTTAAACTTTAAATCGGTGCTAATTTCCCCGCAAATTTCCATGGATTCCTTCAACCATTCAAGAGACTGCGCGAAATCCTTCTTTTCTCGCGCGTCAATGGCGAAGTTGTACAAAAGCGTAGCTAAGTAACGAGTAGTTACGGGCGACTCCAGTTTGGCAGTTACCATTTTGATGTAATATTTTGCCCCCTTCACATCTCCCTGGGCGTAAAGGATCTCGATGCTGTTGGTCAAGAATACCAATTGCTCCTGACGTACTTTGAAGCGCTCTTGGCTGGACATTTCAAACATAAATTCATCGGAATCTTCTAAATATTCCACGAATTTGGATGAGATTTCGTGGCATACTTTGGCATTTTCAAAGTCTTCAACTTTCAACCATTTGCTGGTAGCGTTCAAAGACGACGTTAAGACCAAACGGCCAAGGTCAATTGATTTTGTTCCATCACATTTCCCTTCTATAAGATGCCATTTTAACTCGAGTATCATGGCAATATTTTGATGCATTAGCGCCAGTATATTATCTTCAAGGTCATTCTGCTCTTCATGGAATTTTTCGATATTTATTGACCATTCCTCTAGCTGGTACGCAATATCGGGTATTTCCCTTGAATTAAGTACATCGCTCCGATATGACGCGAGTTTTTCTCCTATTTTGCGAAGATAATCGCAATCTACCACGAAACTACATGGTTGTTTTAGCATTGTGGATGACGTGGCTTCGTCTAATTCTAAGCCTTGGTCGTCAACAATAATAATTTCATTAGAATCATATGGCGAAAGTGTAATAACTGGTAAATCCATATTTCTATAGTTAAAATTGAGGGCCAGCGCCTTTCTGTCATCAAAAATTAATTACTTTAATGGTAATTATATTATTTTTTGCTGGTTTTGAAAGCGTCTCAAGTTTTCAGTTTTTGAAAAATCCGCCCTTATTCGCGGAATGAGTTTATCGAAGCCGATTGGCTGTTCATAATGATGACATCACTAGTTGCGTTCGGTTGCATTTTGTTTTTAGAACAGAGGGCGCTGAATGGTCCTATTACGTGGACGAAAGTGACGCCTAGGCCTCGCTGTTCCTGTTCTAAAAGTCGTGTGCTTTTTTCCGGAATTTCGCCGAGAATTCTTAATGTAAAATAATTAATTTAACTAATTACTATTAGTTTTGGAAAAATGTATGTGTTAAAAAGGGATAAAAAGGACGAGGAGGACGGTAAGAATTTATAATTTCTCTCAATTTCGTTAGACCTAAGTACCATATACACATCGTACGGTGAACCCCGGTTTTTAATGAAAGGTATGCACCCACTTGTCAGAGTGCCTTGGCCATTTAATCAGTCTTTTAATAATTAATTAGGCTGATTATCGTTGCATATTTTGATTATTATTGGTCCATTGAACCTTGTTTATTCTTATATGTATTTACTGTAAATAGAAAACCAGATTTAGGCCTAATTTTTATCTAATCACTGTTGTATCTCAATTAAATAAAAGTCATCTTTTACAAGATTAGAGATTACACGCTGTAATTAAATTAAAACATGTACAGTTGTACTCTTATTACACGCTACTAAATACGAAACTCGCGATGATACGATACTTTATTCATTTGTTAATTATTTATCTGATTAGGAACATTTCCTATCTTTATTCTCAGGTCCAGGGGGCAACCCATTTAATAATTTAGAAAAAACAGCTGTTCTACAAGAAGCCAGAACATTTAACGAAACACCAGTCAACCCCAAGAAATGCGCTCACATATTAACCAAAATATTATACCTTCTCAATCAAGTAAATTAACCATGATTCCCTTTTATACATGATGAAACCTTTAAAATTATAAAAATGTACGTGTAAAAAAGGGGGAGCAGTTAGGAACTGTGGAAGCAACGGAAGCGTTCTTTGCTATGACAAAATTATTTCAATCAAAACACCATTTTACGGAGACTGGTTTACCTTGGTATCAAAGAACTGTCAAAAGTAGCTGAAGATGTTATCATCGTTACTAGTAGTTTAACAAAAGATATGACTGGGAAAGAAGACCAATATAGAGCAGCGGCTATTCGCGCTCTTTGTAAAATAACAGATGTAAATTAAGCTTTTATATTAATTTAACTCGAGATAATTGATATTAAACCTTTTTGTTTTACGGGGTTTTTAGAGTAGTATGCTTCAAGCTATCGAACGTTATATGAAACAAGCCATTGTGGACAAAAATCATTCAGTTTCAAGTGCCGCTTTAGTCTCTTCCTTGGTTAATAATTTAATTTTGAATAAATTAAATTTAATCTTAAATGTTTCTAAATAATTATTTTTTTTTTGATCCCTTAGCACTTAATGGCTGTTAGTCCAGACGTTATTAAACGCTGGGTTAATGAAGCCCAAGAGGCTGTTAATTCCGATAGTGTTATGGTCCAATACCACGCTTTAGGACTACTCTATCGAATACGCAAAACTGACCGTCTAGCTGTTTCCAAATTATTGACAAAATACACAAGATCCCAGTTGAAATCTCCATACGCAGTTTGCACCCTGGTATGTCCCCAATAGAGCTATCTCAGCTGTGACGTCAGTGCCTAGGTGAAACGTCATAGGCTTAGCTTTGGCAGTGGGCGGCCATGTTTGGTACCGCTTTGGTTCTATGGGCAAATAGCATGGGTGACGTCACAATAAGGGTTCTGAGATAGCTCTATTATTATAAAAAATAAGTTTAGCGTTTAATTAACTTTAATCTTAATTCATTTAGATCAGAATAGCCAGCAAACTTATCGAAGAAGACGAAGCCGGACCCGAAAGCCCTTTATTTGATTTTATTGAGAGTTGTTTGCGGCACAAGAACGAAATGGTTATCTATGAAGCTGCCCATGCTATAGTTAACTTAAAAGCGACCACTTCGCGAGAGTTAGCGCCTGCTGTATCAGTTCTTCAATTGTTTTGCAGTTCTCCTAAGCCAACGTTAAGATTTGCGGCTGTTAGAACTTTAAACAAGGTATGTTTAATTAAAACCTTTAAAGGGAGGGTGAAGTAGAAAATCAAGTGATTTTTTATCGATTCTTCTACTAAATATAAGAGCAGTCTGCAGAGTCAAACATTCAGGAAATACCAACTCCGAATGTTTTAAAATTCAAATTAGGTTCAGATTTTAAGGATAATTTTAAACAAGGACCTCCGACCAATCGCGTAACGCCCTGCCTTTCTGTTAACAAAATTCTCGTGGCACGCTCCATGTCTCGCGCCACGATTATCACGTCGCGCGCCTAATTTTATCAAATCTCGTGATAAATTTCATTCAACACGGAACGTGCCACGAGAATTTTGTTAATGAAAAGGCAGGGCGTTACGCGATTGGTCGGCATGCAGTCCTTGTTTAAAATTATCCTTAAAATCTGAACCTAATTTGAATTTTAAAATCATTCGGAATTGGTATTTCCTGAATGTTTGACTATGCAGACTGGTCTTATAATTAGTAGAAGAATCGATAAAAAATCACTTGATTTTCCACTTCACCCTCCCTTTAAAACCTTTAAAGTTAACGTTTTTCTATAGAAGATTTATTAATTGATTATTTAGGTTGCTATGACGCATCCCGCTGCTGTTACCGCCTGCAATCTTGATCTAGAAAACCTGATAACTGACGTTAATCGCAGTATAGCCACTTTGGCTATCACAACCCTTTTGAAAACGGGAAGTGAAAGCAGCGTTGATCGGCTCATGAAACAAATTGCCTCTTTTATGTCAGAAATATCTGACGAATTCAAGATTGTTGTTGTTCACGCTATAAAGTATGTTGTGAAAGATTACAGCCTTACAGGGTTCATACAAACCTGGAAAAACAGGGAAAACATGGAAAAATCAGGGAAATAAATAGTTGACAAAAAACTCAGGGAAATTTAGAATTTTTAGTAAAATTTAGGGAAATTTGCGTCAAACAGGGGCCGAGTAATTAAGCAAAATGTTCATAAACATCCCCTCCATAGGATTAACATTACACTATAATTTGGAGGCTCATAACTCTGGTTATATTGGAGATACGGGAATGTCCTTTGAGTATGTTATAGTCCAATTTGTCCCCCATCCACCCATACTAAAAACTTTGGGCTACGACAAACAGGGGCCAAGTAATTAAGCAAAATGTCCGTAAACGTACCCTCCATAGGATTAACATTACACTATACTTTGGAGGCTCATAACTCTGGTTATGTTAGAGATACGGGGATGTCCTTTGAGTATGTTATAGTCCTATTTGCCCCCTCCCCCTCCTTCGTTAACATTTGCTCCATAGGATACTTCATATACGGGAAAAACCTGGAAAACTCAGGGAAGTATGTGGGGAAAAACCTGGATATCTCAGGGAAATTTGTTTTCCAAAAGTTGTATGAACCCTGGATTAATTAGAATTAAAATAGACATAATTATGATTAATCTCGCCTTCCATCTTCTTCTTCTCCATGCAGATCATTGTGCCACAAATTTCCACGTAAACATTCTGTTATGATGAACTTCCTTTCATCAATGTTACGTGAGGAAGGAGGCTATGATTACAAGAAAGCTATTGTTGACACCATTATTAGCGTCATTGAAGAAAATCCGGAAGCGAAAGAAGCTGGTTTGGCTCATCTTTGCGAGTTCATAGAGGATTGCGAACACACTAGTCTCGCTGTGCGCATCTTGCATCTTCTAGGACGCGAGGGACCTCGAACTTCCAACCCTTCCAAATACATTCGATTTGTTTATAATCGTCTCATCCTTGAAAACACTCCAGTCAGAGCTGGTAACAAATCATTTGCGTTCATTTTTTGTACCCCTTTAAAGGGAGGGTGAAGTAGAAAATCAAGTGATTTTTTATCGATTCTTCTACTAATTATAAGACCAGGCTGCATAGTCAGACATCCAGGAAATACCAGTTCCGAATGATTTTAAAATTCAAATTAGGTTCAGATTTTAAGGATAATTTTAAACAAGGACTGCCGACCAATCGCGTAACGCCCTGCCTTTTTGTTAACAAAATTCTCGTGGCACGCTCCGTGTCTCGCGCCACGATTGTCACGTCGCGCGCCTAATTTTATCAAATCTCGTGATAAATTTCATTCAACACGTAACATGCCACGAGAATTTTGTTAACAGGAAGGCAGGGCGTTACGCGATTGGTCGGAGCATGGTCCTTCTTTAAAATTATCCTTAAAATCTGAACCTAATTTGAATTTTAAAATCATTCGGAACTGGTATTTCCTGAATGTTTCACTATGCAGACTGCTCTTATAATTAGTAGAAGAATCGATAAAAAATCACTTGATTTTCTACTTCACCCTCCCTTTAAGACTGTATTTAACTATTTACGTTGTTCAAAAGCGGCTGTTACATCATTATCTAAATTTGGAGCCTTTTGCGAAGAACTTTTACCAAATATTCTGGTTTTACTTCAACGTTCTCTTTTGGACTCTGATGATGAAGTCAGGGATCGCGCAACGTATTATATGCAGATTTTGAAAGAGAAACAGAAGGCCTTGGGATCCATGTACATTCTTAATGGTAATTTTTTTTCAATTCATTTTATTTTATTTTATTCTTTATTCTTTATTAGGTTGTTGCAAATTAATTGCAAAAATTAAAATCAAAAATATCTTCTTTTTTGTTTTTCCTTTGTAGGTATCCAAGTATCCATTGTTGGTTTGGAAAGAGCTCTTCATCATTACACGATGGAACCCTCTGAAGCGCCATTTGACATGAAAACAGTGCCTCTGGCCACGCAGCCACTTCACGAAGAAAAGAAACCTGGTAATTAATTAGTTCATAAAAACCTGGGAATTTAAGGGAAATAAATGGGTAGGAGGGGTGATGGGCGATGGGGGAAGTTGAAGTACACGCTTAGCCTAAGTTGAAGTACACGCTTAGCCTAAGTTGAAGTACACGCTTAGCCTAAGTTGAAGTACACGCTTAGCCTAAGTTGAAGTACACGCTTAGCCTAAGTTGAAGTACACGCGAAGCCTAAATTGAAGTACACGCTTAGCCTAAGTTGAAGTACACGCTTAGCCTAAATTGAAGTACACGCGGAGCCTAAATTGAAGTACACGCTTAGCCTAAATTGAAGTACACGCTTAGCCTAAATTGAAGTACACGCTTAGCCTAAGTTGAAGTACACGCTTAGCCTAAGTTGAAGTACACGCTTAGCCTAAGTTGAAGTACACGCTTAGCCTAAGTTGAAGTACACGCTTAGCCTAAGTTGAAGTACACGCTTAGCCTAAGTTGAAGTGCACGCTTAGCCTAAGTTGAAGTGCACGCGGAGCCTAAATTGAAGTGCACGCGGAGCCTAAATTGAAGTGCACGCGGAGCCTAAATTGAAGTGCACGCGGAGCCTAAATTGAAGTGCACGCGGAGCCTAAATTGAAGTGCACGCGGAGCCTAAATTGAAGTGCACGCGGAGCCTAAATTGAAGTGCACGCGGAGCCTAAATTGAAGTGCACGCGGAGCCTAAATTGAAGTGCACGCGGAGCCTAAATTGAAGTGCACGCGGAGCCTAAATTGAAGTGCACGCGGAGCCTAAATTGAAGTGCACGCGGAGCCTAAATTGAAGTGCACGCGGAGCCTAAATTGAAGTGCACGCGGAGCCTAAATTGAAGTGCACGCGGAGCCTAAATTGAAGTGCACGCGGAGCCTAAATTGAAGTGCACGCGGAGCCTAAATTGAAGTGCACGCGGAGCCTAAATTGAAGTGCACGCGGAGCCTAAATTGAAGTGCACGCGGAGCCTAAATTGAAATAACTGATCCTTTGTTGCAAAAACTTTCGTTAAACATGTTTTTTCATTTTATAATTTATCTTAGAAATCATTTCTATCGGAAAACCAACAGTTGAAAAGGTGGCCGCTACCAGACAAGATATCTTTGCTGAGCAACTCTCGCAGATAACGGAACTTTCTAATCTTGGTCTTGGTCCTCTGTTCAAATCATCTCAACCTGTTGAATTAACGGAATCAGAAACAGAATACGTTGTCAGGTGTATCAAACACGTATTCCAAAATCATATTGTCTTTCAGGTAAACATAGTTCGTCTATTTTTGTCTAAAATTTACTGTAAAAAAAGTTACTTAAAATGATAAGTTTATTTCAGTTTGATTGTACCAATACTCTGAATGACCAAATCCTAGAAAACGTTAGAGTGGTGATGGAGAATTCAGATGGGTTTGAGCAACTTGCTTGCGTTACGACGAGTAAACTTCCCTATAACGTTACTGGGAACATGTACACTTGTGTCGCGCTCCCAGATGATCCAATATCCGTTACCGCAACCTTTAGTAACGTTTTGAAATACTTGGTCAAAGATTGCGATCCAAATACGGGAATTCCCGATGATGATGATGATGGATATGAAGATGAATATGTTGTAAGTATTTGTATTTTTAAATTGAATTAGATTGTCAGCCGTTAAGGGCAGGGTTCATACAAACCTGGAGTGGAAAGCTCAGGGAAATAAATAGTTGAAATAAAACTCAGGGAAGTTAAGAATTTTTAGTAAAATTCAGGGAGAACGGGAAAATTTGTTTGAATAAGGTTGCTTAAACTATAAGAAACCACTTCCATTGTTATTACTTCATGTATGGGAAAGTACCTGGAAAACTCGGGGGAAATATATGGGAAAATACCTGAAAAACTCGGAAATATATGGGAAAGCATCTGGAAAATGTATGCGAAAGTGCCTGGAAAACTCGGGGAAATATATGGGAAAGCATCTGGGAAATGTATGCGAAAGTACCTGGAAAACTTGGGGAAATATATGGGAAAGTACCTGGAAAACTTGGGGAAATATATGGGAAAGTACCTGGGAAACTTTGGGAAATATATGGGAAAGTACCTGGAAAACTCGGGGGAAATGTATGGGAAAGTACCTGGAAAACTTTGGGAAATGTATGGGAAAGTACCTGTAAAACTTTGGGAAATGTATGGGAAAGTACCTGGAAAACTCGGGGACATATATGGGAAAGCATCTGGGAAATGTATGGGAAAGTACCTGGAAAACTTTGGGAAATGTATGCGAAAGTACCTGGAAAACTTTGGGAAATGTATGGGAAAGTACCTGGAAAACTCGGGGGAAATGTATGGGAAAGTACCTGTAAAACTTTGGGAAATGTATGGGAAAGTACCTGGAAAACTCGGGGGAAATGTATGGGAAAGTACCTGGAAAACTCGGGGAAATATATGGGAAAGCATCTGGGAAATTTATGGGAAAGTACCTGGAAAACTTTGGGAAATGTATGCGAAAGTACCTGGAAAACTTTGGGAAATGTATGGGAAAGTACCTGGAAAACTTTGGGAAATGTATGGGAAAGTACCTGGAAAACTCGGGGGAAATATATGGGAAAGTACCTGGAAAACTCGGGGGAAATGTATGGGAAAGTACCTGGAAAACTTTGGGAAATGTATGGGAAAGTACCTGGAAAACTTTGGGAAATGTATGGGAAAGTACCTGTAAAACTTTGGGAAATGTATGGGAAAGTACCTGGAAAACTCGGGGACATATATGGGAAAGCATCTGGGAAATGTATGGGAAAGTACCTGGAAAACTTTGGGAAATGTATGCGAAAGTACCTGGAAAACTTTGGGAAATGTATGGGAAAGTACCTGGAAAACTTTGGGAAATGTATGGGAAAGTACCTGTAAAACTTTGGGAAATGTATGGGAAAGTACCTGGAAAACTCGGGGGAAATGTATGGGAAAGTACCTGTAAAACTTTGGGAAATGTATGGGAAAGTACCTGGAAAACTCGGGGGAAATGTATGGGAAAGTACCTGGAAAACTCGGGGAAATATATGGGAAAGCATCTGGGAAATTTATGGGAAAGTACCTGGAAAACTTTGGGAAATGTATGCGAAAGTACCTGGAAAACTTTGGGAAATGTATGGGAAAGTACCTGGAAAACTTTGGGAAATGTATGGGAAAGTACCTGGAAAACTCGGGGGAAATATATGGGAAAGTACCTGGAAAACTCGGGGGAAATGTATGGGAAAGTACCTGGAAAACTTTGGGAAATGTATGGGAAAGTACCTGGAAAACTTTGGGAAATGTATGGGAAAGTACCTGTAAAACTTTGGGAAATGTATGGGAAAGTACCTGGAAAATGTATGGGAAAGTACCTGGAAAACTCGGGGGAAATGTATGGGAAAGTACCTGGAAAACTCGGGGGAAATGTATGGGAAAGTACCTGGAAAACTTTGGGAAATGTATGGGAAAGTACCTGTAAAACTTTGGGAAATGTATGGGAAAGTACCTGGAAAATGTATGGGAAAGTACCTGGAAAACTTTGGGAAATGTATGCGAAAGTACCTGGAAAACTTGGGAAATGTATGGGAAAGTACCTGGAAAACTCGGGGAAATGTATGGGAAAGTACCTGGAAAACTCGGGGGAAATGTATGGGAAAGTACCTGGAAAACTCGGGGGAAATGTATGGGAAAGTACCTGGAAAACTCGGGGAAATATATGGGAAAGCATCTGGGAAATTTATGGGAAAGTACCTGGAAAACTTTGGGAAATGTATGCGAAAGTACCTGGAAAACTTTGGGAAATGTATGGGAAAGTACCTGGAAAACTCGGGGGAAATATATGGGAAAGTACCTGGAAAACTCGGGGGAAATGTATGGGAAAGTACCTGGAAAACTTTGGGAAATGTATGGGAAAGTACCTGTAAAACTTTGGGAAATGTATGGGAAAGTACCTGGAAAATGTATGGGAAAGTACCTGGAAAACTCGGGGGAAATGTATGGGAAAGTACCTGGAAAACCCGGGGAAATGTATGGGAAAGTACCTGGAAAACTTTGGGAAATGTATGGGAAAGTACCTGTAAAACTTTGGGAAATGTATGGGAAAGTACCTGGAAAATGTATGGGAAAGTACCTGGAAAACTTTGGGAAATGTATGGGAAAGTACCTGGAAAACTTTGGGAAATGTATGGGAAAGTACCTGTAAAACTTTGGGAAATGTATGGGAAAGTACCTGGAAAACTCGGGGACATATATGGGAAAGCATCTGGGAAATGTATGGGAAAGTACCTGGAAAACTTTGGGAAATGTATGCGAAAGTACCTGGAAAACTTTGGGAAATGTATGGGAAAGTACCTGGAAAACTCGGGGGAAATATATGGGAAGAAACCTGGAAAACTCAGTTGAATGAACCCTGAAGGGATACTCACGTTTTAACCCATTTTATTTCTAGCTTGAAGATTTAGAAATAACAGTAGCCGATCACGTTCAGAGAGTCCTAAAAACAAATTTTGCCGCAGCCTGGGAAGAAGTTGGTCCTGAAAATGAATTAGAAGACACATACGCTCTCACGACGGTTAATTCCTTAGAAGGTACATTAATTTTAAGTTAATTTAAGGTTAAAAATTAATATCTTAATTAATTTAAACTGAACAGAAGCCGTTAAGAACATAATTCAATTTATGGGGATGCAGCCTTGCGAACGTTCCGATAAAGTGCCAGAGGGAAAGAGTTCTCATACTCTTTGCATGTCGGGAGTTTATAGAGGGGGCTACGACGTTTTAGTTCGAGCCAAATTGGCTCTTAATCCCGTCTCTGACGGTGGAGTAACCATGAATTTGGCCATTAGAAGCGCGAATCCCGTAGTTAGCGAGATTTTAGCTTCGGCAGTTGGTTGAATTTAATTTAAATATGAATATTAATTATTAATATTATTTTCCTCAACGTGAAAACAAAAAAAAATAAAAATAAAAATGGGAATTTGAAAAAAAAGCAAAAAGAATATGGATGGCAGAAAAAAAAAGAAGTTATATATTTAAGAGAAACAACACGAACTATGATCTACTAGAATATGTCGCAATAGAATAAATAAAAATTAAAAAGGCACTCGTAATCTTGAAATATGAAATGAAAAGATGCAAATTTCGTTTACTTTTTATTTCTTAAAAAAAATAAAAATAAAATACATTTCATTATTTCAAGATTAATAATTTAATAATTTTTTCTTCCGTTTCCGTTGATAGTTTCCGTGAATTTATTATTCAAAGGGTTTAATATAAATAAGTATTCTTTAATTTCTAGCAGTGACTAAATAATATAAAATCCACCTTATTCCCTTTCGCCGGAAGTTAGGCTTAGCTCGGGATTCATGGGGGTGAATAACGGGAAGAAATTCGTCTGTCGTCTGCTACAAAAGCCAAAATATGTACTGTAGCGGACGACAGACGAATTTCTTCCCGGTACTCACCCCCATGAATCCCGAGCTAAGCCTAACTTCCGGCGAAAGGGAATAAGGTGGATTAAGGAAATTTGGCCCCGATTTTAAGCTTAGTACCAATTAGAATATTTAAATTAAAATCCTTTTAGAATAATAAATGCTTGAGGTACTACTTTGAAGTCTGTAAAATGATATTTTTCACTCCTGCCAGGACATTTTTTTTTTGCGTTAATTATTTGTCAGTTTATTACTATGGAGTTTAGCCATCAATTATTTTATTAATATTTTATTTGTTTTTTTTCCTTTAGACTTAAAAAAAAAAAATACACGCTGTAAAATGTAATGTAATATTATATCCGAAAAATGAAATTTTCAGACCCATTTTTCCATTCAAAATAAAAACAAAAGGAGGGATTTAATATAACTTAAGTTTTTTTTCATGATCCTGTAATGGTTTGGACGAAATCGACAAATAAAATTATACTTTGTTCCGTATTTCTTATTAATTATTGGGCCGTTTTTAATTATTTGTATAGACTAGTGGGAGTTGTGGCGTTCTCCTGTAATCCAGCTCTTTGGAAGCTAGAATCGATGGATTTCCCCATAGAGCTTAATAGAGTCGAAGGCAGAGGACTGCCATTACCCGTTGTATTATCGATTTCTGGATGAATGTTTCGGTAGATGGCGCTATGATCGTGTGTGTATTTGGCCTAAAAGTATGCGCGTATCTCGTAAGCGTGTCGGCAGATATGCTCCCCAGTTTTGTATTTTGTCAAATGTTTAACGTAATTAATTAACTAATTATTACTTAAATTAGTTTAATTTCGGTGTTATTTATGTTTTTCAAGCATTAGATGTTGTCAAAGTTTAGTATTTTTGAAGGAAAATGATTTTGGTCATCTTGACCAAGGCTTAACTTTAGTTTTCAAAGTTTGAAGTTCAACAAGTGGTTCGATTAATGGTAATTTATTATTTGGGAATAATTATAATTTTTTTTATTAAATAGGATTCTTAATGTCAGTTATTTCGGTTTCGTTTAGACTTAATAGGATAAAAGTTACAGTGCAAAGATTAGTTTTGGCTTTACGGTTCTGTAAAGGGTCAACGCCAGTAGCCAATCAGAGCAAAGGAACTGGGAGGCGCAGTTGACCTTCTGAACTTCAAAAGTTGGCAAACTACAAGAGAAGGTCAAATGACGTCACAAACTCAGCTTTCTAGTGTGACGTCACGTACTCAGATTTCTCGGATGACTCGATCAGCTATGGATTCTACACATTAAAAAAGATTAAGGTAATTAATTTTAAATGCTTTCCTAAAATTAAACTTTCTTATAATCTAAAGATAAGAAAAAAAAGTAAAATAAGGCTATACCAAATTCATTTTTGACGCTACTATATTATTCATAGTTTTGCGTTTCTTTGTCAGAGCAATTTTTTACTCTAGCCAAGGCTTAACTGATAGTCTCCCTTAGGCTTAACTCTTACTCACTCAAGTAAATTGAGTGCGAGATTGTAACATTAAATATAATAGCTTGGAAGAGAGAAGTACTGGAATGGAAAATACGATACCTCTAACATAAGCCGTACGTACCCAGGCGCGGGACAGGAGGGGGGCGAATTTGGTTGAACGTCAGTCTGTAGCGGCACCTAGTGTTGAAATTTATTCTTATTTTGTGAAATTCGTCTGCTTTTTTCAGTTTCGAAAAAAATAAATTCAGTGACGGGCGGGAGGCACGGTTTAGGCTAACTTTTCTCTTCCAAAGTTTAGCAACGCGCAATTCGCAACGGTTTTTATTATTTTGACTCTGTTTAGTTATGGGGAAGTACTGCTGTTACATTAATTGTAAAAGTGACTTCCGATATCATAAAAATATAAATAAAGAGTACTTCCCTCTTCCAAGCCTGAACGTTCGCCATAAAAAATAAAAGTACTTTTACTTCAAAATTACTCTTAAAGGTGGCAGCACTATATGACGTTCAACCAATTGCGCAATTCCGTGTCCCGAGCTTGGGTACCGCAAGATTTCCCTTCCAGTTACTTCCCTCTTCCAAGATAATAGTAGCCCCCTGAGGCTCCCCCCCCCGACGAGTTATATTCAATCTAGTAAAGCGACAAAAACTAGCCGAAATTATTTATTCATGAATAAACTTGGAGCTTGCTTTCGTTATAAAAGAGACACATTAGCTAGAGTTGTAAATGTTTTATGCACCGTTTTATTCTACCGTTTGTTGGGGCAACGACGCGGTAATTTAGAGGTATTTCTTTCTTAAACTAAATATGCTAAATTCAACCATGGATTAACTAACGCTAGGGATTGTTCACTAACCGTGTTCCGAATTATTCCTTGATTCCCCTCTTCATTCCCCCAATTTATTGGACTAAAACGGATGTAGATATAGCGCCATCTCTAGGCCAAATAAATCGTTTTTGCGGATTTTAAAGATGGCGGCGCCCAATTTTAGCCGGGATTTAAATTTTTGACGTCATAGGACACGTGACATTTGGTCCAATTTTCTTATAACTTCCTGTTAGGGATAGTAGCTGCGGCTAGGGGGCGTTTGGAACATGCATACTTAATCTTTTAGGGGGAACGAACAATCCCTAGAGTTAGTTAATCCATGATTCAACAATATTAACAGTCAGAGAGTTTAGGGAAAAACTTATTAAGTTTAAAGGTCATGTCAATTATTTTTTAAGGTTTTCTAGGCCTGTTGTAATAATTATGGTAATTTTAAAACTAACATTATCAAAGCAAATAGACATATTTTTGTTTTCGTCTGGTAAACTCAAGCTGTCATTCCGCGGACAGCTATCATCACATCACGTTTCTATTTTGAGTAAATAGATATACAGGGTGTTTGTGAAAGGTCCATCAATAATGAAAGGGCGTATTTATTGGGCCATTTTGAGTCGAAAATGTTCTATGACATTTAGCCGTCCGAGCCACGGTTTTCGAGTTATGATTTGAATATTTTAGGGATGACCCCTTCATTAAATTAGCGCTGTCTTTCAATTTCTAAATTAAATTTAAGGGGTCATCCGTAAATTACTCCAATCATAACTTGAAAACAGTGGCTCGGACGGAAAAATGTCATAGAACATTTTCGACTCAAAATGGCCCAATAAATACGCCCTTTCATTATTGATGGACTTTTCACAAACACCCTGTATAATAACAAACTCTTCCGAACACCCGGTACCCTAGGTCCTTTTAAGAAACTGTGTCCGCCCTAATATCCCATGACAGCTGCGACTTTGATAAATACCATTTTATTCTTGGCGTTTTTCTTCCCAAAACTATTTCTTTATTCCTTTTTTTCTTCCCCCCCCCTTTCTGTTAGAAATATGAGGGGCGAAATCTTTTGAAATATCACAGGTTTTAAGTTTATAGAGAACGTAGTGTGTAGTGTCAAAAGTTCATAAGTTTAAGTAGATTTTACACTTATTTTGAAGTGAGCTACCAAACCACACTATCTCTTTGTGTTTTAGGCCTAATGTGAGTTTATTTTTTTCGGGGACATCAAGGTTACTTGGGGATGACGTAAATGATATGTAATTCCATAAGCTTATCCCCCTCTTTAAGATTGTGAATTAAATTGTTTTACCTTAATACTGTGTGGAACAAAAAGGAAGGGTAATTGTAGGACTTGAGTACATGAGTGGGATTTGGATATCGTTGAATCGTGAACCATAATCTAGATGGAAACCTATGGTATTGATAGCGTGTTATGTTATGGTTAGGTTATGCTCGGTCCAATAGACTAATTCGATGTTACTAAGATCAGAAGTATATAATACTTCTCTTCGAGAGAAGTGTTCCACAAAGCGGGGTAAGTGTAACGTCATTCTTCCCAACATCGGAACATTTAGAGCAAGGTTATTAAGACGAATCACCTACACGATAAATAGTTCCCTCATCATTACTCTATTAGCGTTTAAATATTTGACAAGACGCGCTTGTGCATTTTGTCCCACGTCAAGACGAGGTTTGTGGGATGATTGCTGGGGATTTAGTGCCAAACAATTATAGAATTCACCTTACGGTGCGATGCCTATTTGTAGTTTGATGAGCGGGAAAGCAAACTAAAAGGGGGAGCCTGGGAAGAATGACGTTACATAACTAAAGGATTAAGAGGATTCGGAGTGTCATCCTTCTTCTATTATCCCCTTCTGCTAAGATTGAAAGACACGTCTGTAAATCTTTGCCTTCCATCTTGCTTTTTGCGCCTGCTCTCAATATTTCAGGTTCTTCAGCATTACGATATACAGATGGTGTCGAACTTATGGAATATACATTATTAACTTATGATATTATTAGTTAGCTTCGAAATTGCAATGGATTACAGCAGTTTTAATTTTATCGTGGATATGTGTAAATATTAGGCATACGTATTTTGGATTCCAAACTAGGCCACCAAAGACGCGACACACTAGCGGGTATAAGGTCACATGGAGAAAAGAAATTGTAACTTTCCGGAGAAATTTGAGGTCTAAATTCGCGCATGCGCAAAGAGACAAAAACGAACTTCCCTCTCAAGGCAAAAAAAAAAAAAAAAAAAACAGTTATACTTTCAAAAAGCTTAGTTCAGGACTCCAAGACAAAGGGACTTTATTTTATATCAAGTATAGTTACATAAATAATAAAGGAAAATAATGGTTTCACATTAAGTTTAAACACATTGTGCAAAAATAACGAAGATGTGTTACAATTTGCTTGCTAGTTCTGTATCGAACCACAGTTCTTCCTCAGCCTGATAAAAATTAATTTCATTAAAAATTAGCATTTCTACTAACTAATATTAAAATAAATTAAAAAAAAATCGCACAATAGTATTTCTGTTGCACTCACGAAACAATCTTATATACGCTTGCTGCAACGCTTTGAATCTTTCTTTCCTAATATTTAAATATAATTTAAACTTGTTAATCATATCGGGCTATGAGTCGGACTGAAGTAAATACTAACCGTTTTCCATTCCTGCTTCTAAAATTAAATCTATCCCTGATCTTATAAATATAATTTGTTAACCATGGTTATGACTAAATGTAAAATTGTTTCAAAAACGTGACGGATGAAGTAGGCCTATTAGTCACGTTTTTGAAACATTTTTACATAAACTTAATTATGATTAGTTAAATTAATTTTTAAAATTGCGTATGTTTGAGTAAGGTAACTTACAATATTTCTTTCCTATCCGCATCGGTCTCATCTTTCAATTCTTCGTAAAATCTAGGCAAAAGTTCCAAATAAGTCTTTCTGGTAGATCTGTGAAAATGGTTTAATCTTAATTTTTGTTTCAATTAAAAATTAAAAACCTCTTACCGAATGTCATCACCAAAAGCTAGGCTACAGTCGGATGGAATCGAACAATTCTCCGCAGTGGCCATGGTCACTTTAGAGATTTGGGTTCTAACAGCACTCGTTAAACTAAAATCTTTCTATGACATTTTGACCTAAGGGCCTGTCGCGTCATATTTATTTATTTATTTATTCGAACTGAGGGATCGGGTCGCGTTATATAACAGTTTATTAACTACCACAATCGTGTTAAAACAAGCGAGCTTATTTTATGTCAATTATGAATGTTTAACTTAAACTTGCATACAAGAATTACTTTGGGGGAAAATCTAAAGTTATTATTAAGACGGTGATTGAATTAAGAGTGATTTCAGATAGAGGTGAACTGTGTATATATAGGTACTAGTTTTTAGATCAAAATTAGGTGATACGAGATAAATCAAGCCCTAGTAAAAAACTAACTTTGACCTTTCTATAATTTAAAGTCTAATAGACTGGTTTTTTTTTATTAAGATCATAAGTTTGTAATATATGTTCACCATAACACTTCCTATACTTCTTGAGAGACTTGATATAGTAAAGACACAACTATTGAAATAACTTTAACATAGTTTATTGTCGAGATGATTAAAATACAATAGAGTATTTAAGCTATTAGGAGACCCGTCGATTACTGATGCTGTTACAATAGTTGGTTTACTATTTATACAATACTGTTATCAGCTAGTAGACTTAATAATAGGCCAGTTGGTTTTTTATAGATCGCGTACGTAACAATAATTTAGTTATCTCGCACAAAGTTGAATGGGGGGGGGGGAGAGTTTTCCCCTTGAGTCGGGCTGAGGACTTTTAAAAATTGATTGGGAAGGTATTGGTGGGTCATCGAGAGTTACATTGCTCATCGGTGAGTTCCAATTCAAAGCAATACCAACTGAAGACGCTGTCGAAGCTGGAGCCGCCTCTGGTGCAGATCTTGGTGGTAGTAGCAAATACTGGTCGAGGGCCCTTTGTTTAGTTGGGATGCATCAACTGATTCGATCATATCCAAGGACATACTAACTTGACCTTGAAGGACAATCCTCCCAGTTAAGGTTTCCCACAGTTCGGTTCAAATCGGTTTTGGTCTAAAACTGAAACTGAACTGAAACTTTTCAGTTAAGATTTTCAAGAACTGAAACTGAACTGAAATTATCAAATTAAAAAGCTCTTACCGAATGTCATCACCAAAAGCTAGGCCCATGGTCACGTTTGAGATTTGGGTTCTAACAGCACTCGTTAATGTTATAACTATGACGTTTTGACCTAAAGGCCTGTCGCGTCATATAAGAGTTTACTAACTGTACTAAGTGCCGCAATAGCGTGTTAAAATAAGCGAGCTTATTTTATGTCAATTATGAACGTTTTAACTTAAACTAACATACAAGAAACAAGATTAATTTTGGGGTCAAAAGTTTTAAGTTCGTACCGAGACGGCGACTGAATTTAAAAGGATTTGAGATAGAGGTGAACAGTGTTTATATAGGTACTAGTTTTTAGATCAAAATTAGGTGATACGAGATAAATCAAGCCCTAGTAAAAAACTAACTTTGACCTTTCTATAATTTAAAGTCTAATAGACTGGTTTTTTTTATTAAGATCTTAAGTTTGTAATATACGTTCTCCATAAGTATGACACTTCCTATACTTCGTGATGCTACTGAGAGACTTACAGCTCGAGGTAGTTCTAGCAGAACGACGGAAGCGAGAATTGAACTCCTACATTCGGTTAATTGCAGGACTTCCATCTAGGTCCTATTTAGTCTGTACTAAGCCTTTGACAGCGCCTCACTAGGCGTCGCTTTACCCTGAATCTATGACCTACTTCAAAAACATCATGACAAGCTCTACTTTGTAACCATTGACAAACTTATGGAAGGAACATACCTCATGAACTTATGTTATGTTCTATCGCTGATTTGTGGGGTTTTTTTCCTTCAATGCTGCCAGAAATAGGCCTGCCTCCGTTTACAAGTTGTATGAGATTGGAGTGTTTTACGGATGGCCCCTTAAATTTAAGGAATGAACTGAAAGACAATTCATGATTTCTAATTTTATTAAGGGGTCGCCCGTAAAATATTTCAATCATAGCTTAATTGTTTAGGCTGTGCCTTATTATGGAAAAATGGCGAAATAAGTTATAATACATTTTCGACTCAAAATTGATTTCCCATAGAACCATCCCCACTGTATGTACTTCTGTCCCATAATTACCTTCCCCTTTTTGTAACACCCTGTATTACTTTAAATTACGGTCTTCTGCATCACATAAATGATCTGTACAATATTAGAAAAGATAATCCAGATTTTTTTTTATGTAGCAACTAAACTGCAGAAACTTGATAAATCGTAAATCAATGGGACTTTCATTTATTTTATTTTATTTTTTTTTGCCATTTTTCGATTTTTTGTAGGATGGGAAAAACAGCTGGTCTCTTCAGCGGCAATCAACAACTTCTTCGCAAGGAAAACTTATCTGACTGAATGACTTTTGGTGGAAGGTGAGTAGTACGTTTAAATCTTTTTTAAGACCATCTTTTTGACGTAAGGATGTATATGGGAACTTGAAGGTAGGGGGGGATAGGTAGAAGTTTAACAGGGTTCATACAAACCTGGAAAACCTGGGGAAATAAATAGTTGACAAAAACACATGGAAAACTCAGGGATTTTTTTAGTTTTTCTAATTAAAATTCAGGGAAATTAGGGAAATATATGAGGTTTGAGTAAAATTGCTCTGAAGGGGTTGCTTCAACTATAAGAAAACCACTCCCGTTGTTATTACTCCATTTATATGGGGAAAAACCTGGGAAACTCAGGGAAATCGGTTTTCCAAAAGTTGTATATGAACCATGAATATGTATTCTCTATTAGCGTAGTTACTTACTTTTAGTTTAATGTAATTATTATTTTGAGGTTTAGATAAAATCAAGGAATTTATTTTAATTTTAGGTATTTTTTGACTGAATGACGTCACGATGGATATTTCTTGGAAGGATCACGTTTGGTCATCAGCGAGGGATCAAGATTTGGGCGGTCTAGTGCACGACCGAGCTGCACGGAGGATCGCGGGAACCAAACCGTACTATTCTAAACATCTAAAATGACGTCACTATGGTTCCCGAACGCGTTTGTTTTTGGCGGTATGTTTTTATCGGTTTGCGTGAACTTTGACTTTTGTGGTGCGGCTACATTTGAACTTGTCGCGAATTACGGTTATCTGTGAGTTCATCGGGATGCCAGAAGTAGTGGGTGAGTACATAACTTGGCGCGCGTATAAGCAAACTCTAAAGTCAGAGCGCTGCGTCCCATAGTCCCTTTCCCAGCTCTCAGGTCAGGTCAGAGCGCTGCGTCCCATAGTCCCTTTCCCAGCTGTCAGGTCAGAACGCTGCGTCCCATAGTCCCTTTCCCAGCTGTCAGGTCAGAACGCTGCGTCCCATAGTCCCTTTCCCAGCTGACAGGTCAGAGCGCTGCGTCCCATAGTCCCTTTCCCAGCTGTCAGGTCAGAGCGCTGCGTCCCATAGTCCCAACCCTAATCCGCAAGGCAAGCGAGCAGTAGCAAAATGTTGCGCGTGCTTTAACAAACTTTCAGGTCAAAGCCCAGCGTCCCATAGTTCCTTTCCCTATAAAGCGCACTTCTGGAAGTCACGTGATGATCATGTCATCTTGAAATATTTGAGGCCGATCAAGTTGATTACGGTCCTACCTGGAGAATAGTGGCAAACCTACAAACTGTCTATCGTGAACTTTCTATTGAACGTCAAAATGCGTCAATCGGTTTCCAAAACTGTTTATATAATAGACACTTTAAGTCGCGTCGCGGGTTTTGTTTTTAAAAGGAAGTTTAGTTTTGTGAACTTTTCGCGTGATGGGTTAGCATCGTGTTTGTGCGCGTTTTTGAGTGTGTGACATTTTTTCACCATCTTTGGATTCGATCGTAGTTAAAATGTAAGTACCCGTTTTATTATATTGCGCTTTGTTACGTCCCCTGTGCTTTTTTGCGTTATTTGGTTATTAATGACGTCAGACATCGAAGGGAAATATATGGGATAAAACCTGGAAAACTCAGGGAAAGATATGGGGAAAACTCAGGGAAAGATATGGGGAAAACTCAGGGAAAGATATGGGGAAAAACCAGGGAAATATATGGGCAAAAACCAGGGAAATATATGGGGAAAAACCAGGAAAACTCAGGGCAATATATGGGGAAAAACTAGGAAAACTCAGGGCAATATATGGGGAAAAACCAATAAAACCCAGGTAAATATATTAGGAAAAACCTGGAAAACACAGGGAAATATATTAGGAAAAACCTGGAAAACACAGGGAAATATATTAGGAAAAACCTGGAAAACACAGGGAAATATATTAGGAAAAACCTGGAAAACACAGGGAAATATGTTAGGAAAAACCTGGAAAACACAGGGAAATATGTTAGGAAAAACTCGGAACACTCAGGGAAATAGGGGGAAAAATCTGGGAAAAAAACCTGGAAAACGCAGCGAAATCTATTTTCCAAAAGTTATATGAACACTGCTTAGAGCGGGCAGCGAAAAAAAAACCAGAATCCTTCAACTTTTATTTCTTGGCATCTTCGATATTGTGAAGACCTTTCTGATCTTTTAACAATTTTTGAGATCGTAACGTTTTGGGCGCAAACTAAATCGCTTTTCCATTATGGAAAAAGGTTCAAGAAAAGCTATAGTTTGAAGGATAGTTTGTCACGACTCTATACACCGATTTTTGAGGGGGGAATGCATTGAATTTGCATATAAATAAGCCTTGGTCTCCAGGGAGAGTTAGCGAGATTTCAAAACGTGTAACGACTTTCATTGCTTTTAAAAGTTTGTACAGTATAGTTTTAATCTAAAAGTCACTTTAAAGGATTTTTGTATTTATTATTTAAATTGATTCCTTCGTTAATATTTAAAATGACTTTGTAACATTTATTTACTCTATGGGCCCGGCTTCTATAAGAATTTATACATTTGTTTTAACTAAGTTTAGAATTTTATGTACAGGGTGTAACTTCCAAAAAAGGAGGGTAATCATAGGACTGAAGTACATACAGTGGGATGGTTCTATGGGAAATCGAATGTTGTGACTTCTATCACCATTTTGCCCTTAGAGGCACCGTTCAGAAGTTATGAATGGAGTATTTTAGGAATGACCCCTTAATTAAATTAGAAATCATCGTATTTCAGTTTCTTACTTAAATCACAAGTTTATAAGATATGTTTTCCATAAGTATGACACTAGCTATACTTCGTAATGCTATAGAGACTCAATGGGAGCTAGTTCGAGAACGACAAGCGAGAATTGACTACACTCGGTTAGTTTTGCAGTCCATTTTCCTATTTAGTCTGTACTAGGCCTTTGACAGCGCCCCAGTCACCGGGCGTCGCTTTAAGAGAATCGATGACGTTTCACCTACGTCACTTCATTACAAGCTCTCAGTTACATTTTCGATACAAAAATTCATTTTCCATAGAACCATATCTTACTGTACTTAGATCCTGTGATTACCTTTTTTTGGAACACCCTGTATAGTTTAAAGGAAAATATTACACTCCGAGGAATATTAAGGGAATTACCTTCAAATCTCAATGAATTTTAAAATATTATTTAACGACATCAATATTAACTAGAAGATTTAAAATTAATTAACGTAGTTTGCAAAAAAGCAAATATTTTTAATTGAACAATACTTCCTTTAATTTTTATTTGTCTTTTGTTTTAGTTTTAGTTTTAGTTTCAAGGACAATAAGGTAACTGTTCTCCGATAATTTTGATTAAGTAGGCTTTATTTTGTCAATGAGTATATCGTTAATTACTCGTAAAGTAATTGTTTGGCCAACTAGATAATTTGCTTTCGAAAACGAGGGTCACTGGTTCCTCTGACTCCATTAGTACCAAATTTTGTTTGAAAGGGGTAGGAAAGGCATAGGAAAAGGCGAAAATCCTAGCCAATAATGATGAGTCGAGCATAAGTTTATAATATATGTTCTCCATAAGTATGACACTTTCTATACAAGTTCGTAATGCTAGAGACTCACAGCTCGAACTAGTTCGAGAACGACAACCGAGAATTGAAGTACTACACTCGATTAATTTTCCATCTTCCTATGTAGTCTGTACTAAGCCAAAACCAGGCGTCGCTTTACCTCGAATCTATGACCTACTTCAGTCACTTCATGACAAGCTCCAGTTTGTAACCAGTGACAAACTTATGGAGGAAAATATCTTATGAACTTGTGGTCGCGGTAACGGAACTGTTTTAAGACCATTAATGGAACAGAATTAGGACTAATAAAATAAAGAAAAAAAGAAAAGGTGGGCCCACGCCGTTGTTACAATCCGTATGTGTATGGTACAACTCGAGGAATTTATTTCGACTGTTTTTACAAATCACGTGATTTAAATTAGTGTTTGGGCCCACGCGCCAGCCCTTATTTGGGACTGGATTTTCTCCATTATTGGATAAAGTAGACTCGCTCGAGATTGACCCTTTTTTCTCTCCCACAGTATTATTAAATTAAGGCAAGAATGCATACAGCTACTAGGAATAATTGTGCACTCCCCCAAATCTCCCAGGTTAATTTCTATGCTGGTTTTGTGGGCGGGGCTCTGATAATTCTGACGTTTTTCTAACTGTGATTTCATTGGTTGGTAGCTACGCGAGTTCCTAGGCTCTGACGCAAGGTTCAACGCCCAACGTGATAGATTATTCGCAAGGTAAAATTCGTCATACATAATGATTAGTTTAGCTCCACCCACAAAATCCGCCCTAGATACGTTGAGTGAAAATGGCAAGTACACAATTATTCCTATTAACTGTATGCATTCCTGATTAAGGATAGTCTGGTCCTTTTGGTTACCCTTTAAATTAACTTACATAAGTCAACTTTGATTTACCTTATTTGAACCAGCAAGTACCGTGTATGAATTCCGAAAATTGCGAATTGCTAGGTAGCAAGTCCATCCGGTTATAGACGGTTTTAAACTAAAGGGGTTAGAGAAATTTTGTTCCTTCTCTCATAATTAGTGATGTGATGTACGTCAGTCCCTTGGTGAGATAAGGCTAAGTTTGTCAAGTACTGATTCAAACTGAACCGCTTGCCTTTTTCTCTACTGTCAATAGACTATTCCATTAATTCCAGAAGAGAAGCCAAGACCACAGGGCGGGGAATTCTCCTTCTTGGGTTATTTCCCTGGAGCCAATAAGCGCCGCTAGAGGGCAGCGCGATTCGGCTAGCCTCCCTCCCGCGTGGTCTCGTGGTTGGTCCAAGGGGAAATATCCTTAGAGGGCGCAATGGACTCCCGCCTGTATGTTGCTTTCTCTTGAGGTAATTTATTAAATGGTCTATTTCCTCATTAGTAGTCTGGCAACACTGGGGAAAGACAAAACCCCCGCCCCCTTTAGTGAAACCCACGTATAGTGCAAAGATCAGAGCTTAATTTCTTTTTGCAAGGTCCTCAGGGCGTGGTTTCATATTTATTTTAGGGTTAAGATCAGTTTTCGTTAGTCTCAGTCTTCTTCTAATTAACCTTCGTATTGTTTAACTACACAAAAGAAAATTTGCTAATTATATTGGTTATCGATGCTTAAAAACGGGAACCGAAGAACGCGTGCCCTTATTTGTAAAGAGGGCGTGTTGCCCTCATATCGGTCACGTGTAAAGGATGGGATAGGTCAATATTCTTGAATTATGACTGCGGTTTATTGATTTAGTTTAACGGAAATTAGGTTCAGTTACGTGCACGGCTGCCCCTTAACGCATCGTCTTCTCTTTTGAGCGGGAATAATACTCTTTGGGAGCATGAAAAGGTGTAACTAGAGCTTAGTTTGAATTTTTTTTTAATCAGTTTGAATTCAAAAACACCCCCAAGGGTTCTTAAGAGTATTTTGCTTTTAGAATTTATATTCAAACACTACGTATTATCTAGTCTTAAGAATTTTGGGGCTTTACTTGTTGGAAATTACAGAAAACCCTTCTATGGCCTGGTTAGATACTTTTTCCCATCAAAAATCTAAATTTTTTTTAACTAAGAGCTAGAGTAAGTGATCTTAATGGTTATGGAAGCTTTAGCTCGTAAAGAAAGTCGTTATTGGAGAAGCCACGCTCAATTTTAAAAGGAGAAAAAAGTGTTAAACTTCTTTTCTATACAGCCATCACAAATTAAGGGGCGTCACGTGTTCTTTGGGCTATTTTAAGTCGAAAATGTTCTATGAAATGGTGAAGAAAGATTTAAATTTAAAAATTGTACTCAAGGACAACATACTCAAAGGACATCTCCGTATCTTTAATAGTATCAGAGTTATGAGCCTCCAAAGTTTACTGTTAAAAAGCTAGCGTTAATCCTATGGAGACAGTGGTGTACAGCGTGTGAAACACTTCTACAGGGGCCGTAGGTTTAACACGGGGTGATTTCAGCCTAAATGTTGGTTGCACCTGAAAGCAGACTCTCCATAAAAATGTGTGAAAAATCCCGTGTTAACCTTATCCAGCGAATGTTAACGAACCAGAGTTATGGGCTTCCAAAGTTCCTTGTAAATAAATATGGAGAGAGAAAAGTTATTGAGAATGGTTAGGGAAATTTGTTGAATTTGGTCGTGGAAAAATACTTGGAAAAGTCGGGGAATTCCATTCCTGTTAGGGTACACCTGTACTTGTGTGTGTCTATTGACCAAGCTCTTAAATTAGAAATGGCCTTTGGTCTGAGTCTGACTCGATTGGGTTTTGGTGGGTCTGTCTTCAAGACGAAATTCGGATGCCCCCAGCGTAGGAAAATCTTTTTATCATCGCGTACCGTTCTAAGCCCCGCTCTGTGTTTTTCTTTTCGGTTGTTTCTCGACCTGGAGGACCTCTTTTGCTTTTGCTCGACCCTTGGAGGAGAGAGGCGAGATAGAGTAGAAATGTTCGTGGGCCATGCGAGGAAATCCCAGAGTGACTTGCACTTGGGTATGGGCGGACGCCATTTAAAAATTCAACCTAGTTCTCACGAATTAGCTTCTATGTTTAAGACACAGGTTGGACTGTCGACGTTATCGTACCGTACTACCGTACCGAAATGCCCACCGACGAGGCTGGGAGGACTTCGTTGCCGTTCCATAGATGGGGGTACAGACGCTATGTTATAGGTATAGATATTTCTACTCCGTCTCACCTGCCTCCTCTAAGTTCGACCTGAGGGAAATTTGTCCGCATATTGATTTGTGTTCCTTTAGTTTCTTACGCTCGAATTCTTTTTACTTCTTACCAATCTGAAAGTAAATGTTTCCACTTTGGTACCTCTTCATACTTTTTTGGCAAAGAACATTTGTTTTTCTTTTAGCTAAGCCTAAAATAACCCTATTTTAAATTTCAAACTCTTAATAAAAGAGCTAGAAGACGCAATTTGACCTCCAATTGAGCCTAACCCTAACCTTACATAAACGTATCTTAACCGTATCCAAACTTAACCCAAACCTTACATAAACGTAACCTAAACTAACCCAAACCTTACATAAACGTAACCTAAACTAACCCTAACCGTCCGTATCCAAACCTAACCCTAACCGTCCGTATCCAAACCTAACCCTAACAGTCCGCATCTAAACCTAACCCTAACAGTCCGTATCTAAACCTAACACTAAACTTACTTGAACACCATAAATCTAATGGGAACGGGGTGGTCAAGATGCCTTCTTATCTCCACTAAAAGTTAAGCTAAATTTCAGTCTGGGTACTACGTAAGTACTTCTATTAATAAACTTCCGTTTTTCCTAATACGCTAAGCCTTGATCCTCTAGAATTAACTACACCTTTGAGAATTTGAATTTGAAAGTTTTGGGCGCTTGTAAAACTCTCTGTACAGATGCACTGTAAAGCGTGTCAGTTTCCACAAAAAGGTGCTATATATGCCATGTTTGATTTTTCCAAAAACGAAAACGAACGGTACCGTAATAAGGCTTCTCTCTCTCTCTCTCTCTCTCTCTCTCTCTCTCTCTCTCTCACTCTCTCTCTCTCACTCTGTTTAATTCCCTTGATGCGCAATTAACTCTCAGCGCCTATATTTTCAGCTGATTATAAGTTCCACTCGTGCTGGGAGTCTTCCCGCCTTTTTCCTTTCGTTCTTTCCCGCCAACTCGTTGTAGGTAGTTTTAACCCCAGGAGGAATGGAAAAAGACAGCGTTTTCGCTACTGTTTCGCAATAAATCATTATGGAAGTCGAAAAGAAAATCTTCCCTTTTATCGTTATAGACAGTTCCATTTATTACTTGTAGAGAAACCAACACAGAGGCGGGAGGTTGCCCTCTCAGGCTATTTCCCCTGGCGGCAACCAAGAGGCAACGCCAGACGGAGTTCACTACACGCGGGAGGGAGGCTAGCCGACTCGCGCTGCCTCTAGCGGTTGGTGCTTCTTTGACGCGAGAGAAATAACACAAGAGCGTGACCTCCTCAGCCTCTGTGGTGTTCGCTTTCCTTTCTGGAATAAATGGCATAGTCTATAGAGTTGCTGGACTCCAATTATTTTCAAAATGAGTTTGCGTTTTGACTACAACCTTATATTATACTTGGTGAATTTATATTATTTGTTAAATTGTCTCGTGAATATTGACCTCTATTGCCTTTTTAAAAGGTTATTTAGATTGCTGTAGGGTGTAAAGAGAGTCTGGTGTATAGTTGGCCATCTTGTTTTCTTTAGACGTTTAACATTGATGGGTGTTGTGGACCACAAAGATATGGCTTGAAATAATACGGACCAAATTTGTTGCGGGACTGGTAACTTCGTAGCCCTATCTAACGTCGTTGTTGTCCTACGCTCGATCTCTTGAATAGAAGTCCCAAAATTGATTAGACAATATTTTTGGGGTTATTTAATAAATTCATGATGATTAAATAAATTTCAGCCCCCTTATTCTAAGGGGAATTAATTTAATGTGAATTTGTTTTCGACTTTATATAAATTAGTTAAACTTAATGAGGTATTGTTTAATGGCACTCCTAGGATATCGAAAAGTCTCAAATTGAATTTTTAAGGTAACTTCAGTGAACTTTAGTAAATTTTCCCTAATTTATATACAGTATAACACTAATTAAATTTAAATATAGTTAACGCTTTTTGACTATCATTAATAATTTTCTTAATTCAAATAAATTACAGATAATAAATAACGTCCTGGGAATATGATACGCAATGAAACTTGAAGCAAACCGTCTTGGGTAAGTCCATTTTTTAAATTAATCAAAAATGTCTTCGTGGACAAAGACTAGAAAAAGTAAATGATAAGAGAACAAAATGGAATGACCGAAGTAACAGATATTAAATTTTTCAGTTTAAAGACATGATTATAAAGCATCAATTATTTGAAAAAAAATACTTATCTTCGTTTTTTTCACCAAAATTACATTGGCAGCATTGTTTTCGAAAGAAAGATTCATTCGATATATCCTTTTTGGTATTAACAGTTTTCGAATGAAAAGGATTAGAATAAATATCCGAGTATGGATATGATTTATTTTTAAAGGTTCCTCTATTCGAAATTAAAACGACTAAATGCAACCGAAGGAAGAAATTTTATCTTTCATCATGATTGACATTTTAAACGTCGCATTAGGGTGCTTTGGTTTTGCGCCTGCATTTATACGACCACGATTCGATTGGGTCCCATTTTTTGGGTCGACGATTTAAATTGTTTTATAAATCAATCATCAAAATTTGGATAAAAGATATTATTAACAAGAAACTTGAGTGCATGAGAACTGTTTTAAAAGTTGTGATTGAATTAGTTTGGTACGACTTCGACTTGCTATTTATGAGGAACACATTGTAGAGCAAACGTATAACACGAAACACGTAAATGGACACCGACAAAATGGTGGGCTGTGTATTTATTTCACTATTGGGTTTAGTTTCCAGTATTAAAACGTATCGTAGTTCAAATTAAAAGCTGCAATCCTTTTAAATATCACTAACGAGGAACTGTTTCTATCATGGTCTACACTGGAAATCTAGCTGTAAATGTAAACGATGTCGCATGTATCTGTTATATAGTAAAGCTTTGACACGAACCATTTTGAAAAGAATGGAAAATTTCATGATACAAAATTTTTGAAGAAATGTAATTTTGGTGAAAAAAACGAAGATAAGTATTTTTTTTCAAATAATTGATGCTTTATAATCATGTCTTTAAACTGAAAAATTTAATATCTGTTACTTCGGTCATTCCATTTTGTTCTCTTATCATTTACTTTTTCTAGTCTTTGTCCACGAAGACATTTTTGATTAATATCTGTTCCTTCAGTCTTCATTTTAATTAAGATTGTTAAGAAACTGTTGCATTTTCAAAATCTGCACTAAGCACAAACATAAATATAGGGGAGCGTAAGCATAAGGGACCTAATATTGCTAGTTAGTTACTAATGGTTTCAGGTACCAGTTAATCAGTTATCACCAATGAGATTAATTTATCACTGAAAACATCAAATTTCCATACTAAAATTATTTTGGCCTTTCTTTATCCCCTGACTTTGAGTATTAAAATATTTAAAATAACTCTGAGGATTATCTAGAATCATTTCTACTGATATTTCAAATTCAGAAGAATCAGAGTCATCGTTTTGAGTCTTTCAGATGACTGGCTTGGACTTATGTTACTAGTTTTCGGTTTTCGTTGTAGCAGTCTAACCAAAGAGGGTAGAAAGAGGGGGAGTAGACGGCTTGGCTGGAGTGTTCTCGCTTTGAAAGTTTACCTCTAAGCTCCCGGTGTGCGCGCGCTTCTTTCTCTGCCCTCTTATTGGTTGAAATACGGTGAACCGGATATTAGGAGGAAAATATAACAAATAAATAAAAAAGAAAAGCGAGAACACCCAAAATGCCTTGCCAAAGCCGCTAGCTTCTACTCCCCCTCTTTCTACCCTCTTTGGTCTAACTGAGACAAAGTTTCTGCCTGCAAGCATAGCCCACTCGATCCGCGCTCATGGACGAAAGCTGCTCGCGCTATACATAGTTTACAGGCGTGGAGGATTCATACCATTTGCACAAGGAGACCTGGCAACTTAGAGTGTAAAATAGCAGACGATTTTACACTCTTTGTTGCTTGGTCTCCTTGTGTTAGTGGTAGGAATCCTCCACGCCTGTAAACTATGTATATAATAATAATTGACCTGGTCACGTCGTATGCTAAACTTAGGAATTGGACAATTAAACTTTTTCAGTTAATGTCTGGACTCTGGTTACCCTTGAATTTTCTTAGTGGTCCCGTGGTTTAATTTTCAAACTGGTCATTTGCCCTGTGCCAGGGCCGGAAATAAGCACAAGACACTGGACATTGTCCAATAAAATTTTAAAATGTCCCATAATTTTTTTAAAAACTAAGGGGGTCACTGGACAGTTTGACCAATAAATTTTCCGAAGTTTTGATAGCTTGACTAAAGAGATTCGACACTATTTTGCACACTCCAGTGGACACTGGACAATGTCCTATAAATTTTCAAGTCAAACAGGGGGTCACTGGACGCGTGTCCTATAAGAATTTTTTCTTATTTCCGGCCCTGCCCTGTGCCACCGCCTTATTTCCCACACTGGACAAGGAAGCATTTCTCGTAAAGGATAATGACCATCATTGTGGTATAAGAGACAGCCTGGCAGCCCCGTATTTGTTTACCCTGCCCATAGCCCACTCGATCACGCGTAATACGACGCAAGATGCAGAGCTGCGTCCGTGAGCATGGATCGAGTGGGCTATGCCCTGCCTGGCCAAATCAGCTGACTTAGGTGAAATATTTATTACTTCTATTATTGCGACTTAATTCTAGACATTCTTGAACGAATCATCTTGTGAAAATTTTATAAGACAGGCTTCAGGTGCTGGGTTTTTTCTGCGCCAAATTTGCTTTTTAAATTTAAAAAAATTAATTTCAACCTTTTTTCCCCTCTCTTCAGAAATTTAATAATGATAGTGTGTTACATATTTATCCAAAATTTATATTAATTAATTAACACACTGTACATCCCTTTAATGGAATTAGTGATGGTGATAGTGTGATTGAATCTATCATTTATTTTACCAGCAAAAAACGTATCTTCGTAGCGGTAACCGTTGGCTGCTGGCACCAGTCTAGAAACCAGGGAATGAACCCTTCTGCGTAGTTTGAATTAATCTACTTTACACATCAAAAATGTATCTAATTTAAACCAAAGGGTTTATTCTAAATAGCGGTTATAAATAGTAATTAAAAACGTAACTGTTACCTAATAAAAATGATTGCAAGAGCCGGGATAAAAACATTGGTTGGTTTGTTGACAGGGTTTAGTGATCGTGTGATTTAATCTATCAATTATTTTACCACTTATTTAAACAAACAAAATGATCTACGCAGTGGTTACCGTTGGCGGTTGCACCAGACATAATCTCTGTAGCGTTTATCGTTCGCAATCTGGCCATTGTTTATTGTTTTCTTAGGTAACGTTAGAATGGGCGCAAAATAATTAATAATTCAATTGTTACCTAGTACAAATGATTGGAAGAACCTGAATTAAAAATATTGGTTGATTTGGTGACAGGGTTTAGTGATAGTGTGATTGAATCTATCATTTATTTTACCAGTAAAAAACGTATCTTCGTAGCGGTAACCGTTGCCTGACGGCACCAGTCGAGAAACCAGGGAACGAACCCTTGTGCGTAGTTTGCATTGATCTACTTTAAACAACAAAAATTGATTTAATTTAAACAAATTACCTAATTAGCGGCTATCGTTGGCCAATGGCACCAGGTGAAACACCTTAAAACGAACGCAACACGGCCAATTGGTCTCTAGTCTACAATAGTACAATCAGCCTGTCTTGAACTTTTGACCGAGGCTTAGTGAAATCAGTGAATTTAAAAATTATCGGCTAAATCTTAACTTTAAATTCTTTTGTATTAAATTATAATGAAGTTTAACTTACGAGAATAAAATAAAATTGGGACTGATTAACCCCTTCTTTTAGATGAAAAGTGGAAAAATTCGCCTTAAGCTCGTCCATAAACAGAGCGGACGACGCATTTAGTAAACAAAAAACTTCGCTATATTAGCGGTAAAACAGCGTAAGTCCAACAGTACGTTTCTCTATGATTTTAGCTAGGATTATACCACGTAAGTCCAACAGAATAAAAGGTCGTAAGTTTAAGTATGTGCTTAAAAGTACAAAAAGTAATACTTAATATTAATTGTTTTCAATAAAACTTCGAAAGGCACCAGAAAAATGTTCAACCTTTCATTTAAAACCATTTTCAGACCTATCGAATAAATAGTCTTCAAAAAATGGTCGAGACCATTTGGCTATCACAGCAAACATTTCCCATGTTATTCCTATGGGAAAATTTCCCTTTTTTTGCCAAAATGTCTTAATTTTTTTATGGAAATGAAAACCACCCTTAGCAACTTTATTTTCTATGAAGAAAACTAATAGAGGGATCTCTTTGAAATTTTAACCACATATTAAGGGTCCGAATTTTAGTTCAGTGGAATTTTTTCAAAGCAGTAACCATGATAGGAAAAAAGTTACATCGAATCAAAAAACCACCCTTATACATTAAACGCAGTATGAGGTCTTATCTAAGAGAGCAACCGCTCTCTCAGAATTATTTTTTAGTAGACGAATTATGTCTAATTTTGGATTTGGGGCCAATTACGCGTAACAAAACGTTTTGGCGTCGTCTTCTAAATTGTAACGTATCTAAAAATCATTTTTCATTGGGGCTAAAAATACATTTGCCTTTGGCAATCACGCCCAAACAATTATCTTAACCCTAATTGTTTTTTTTTGGTCCATCATCGTCCGATACTTGAGCACGATTTACAAAATTGATAAAAGGGGTTCATTGATAAAGAAAATTATGATTAGTTTCCTTACCCTTTACCCTTTGACCCATGATGTTTGTCGTCGCGACGCCTTAATCTTTTCTTGTCGTGGCCTTTTTCTTAATTACTTATCGATTATCTCAATCGCCTAAGGTCAAGGGTTAGGTTAAGTCTAATTGAGTGGGAAAGGTTCTTCTCGTGTCACGGTCCATTTCAACTTCAACTATCTCTTTAAAGTCTGACGTTATCAAATCGAAATTGACCCTTTCAAGTAACTCTTTACTCAACTGTCCAATAAAAGTTGGCAGCCCGTAAAGTGAAGGATTCGATTGGATCTGACATTCTGACGCCATTTTTTTTTTTTTTTCGGTTTTGTTTTGTAGTTTGTATCCATCCATACGAGTTATTTCTTAAGCCTTGGCAACTCCGGCTTCAGATACTCATCATTTTTCAAAATATATCTTCAAATTGTTTTTTTATTATAATATTCAATTCAATTAGAAAATTAACATAGTTGCATCTGTTTGTAGATTTTCCACCTTAACATTGATGTATTGCGGGTAAAACATTTCTACAGGCGTGTATTGGAAATACCATAGGCGTTTTACCCCTGAAGTTTTGCTTCCCCCATAAGCAAATTCGTAAATTTCGCTAGTTATTTTACGAGGAAGGAATGATATATACAGGGTGTTACAAAAAGGGAGGGTCATTATAGGACCGAAGTACAGTGGGATGGTTCTATGGGAAGTAAATTTTGATTGATGAAATTGTATAATAACTTCTTAGACTATGACATTTTTGACCTAAGGTCACCCCAAAGTAAGGTATGATTAGAGTGTTTTATGGATGACCCCTTAAATTTAACATAAGAAAGTGAGAGAAAATTCTAATTTAATTAAGGGGTTGTCCATAAAACACCTGAACAATCATAACTTGTTTAGGTGTGTCCCTTTGTGACAAAATGTCATAAAAGTTACACAATTTTCGACTCAAAATTGATTTCCCATAGAACTGACGGTACTTCTCTCCTTTGTTATACACCACCCTGTTTAATTTTCCCAGATCTCATATAAGTTCTGCTCAACACCAAGAACGGCGAATAGAAAAATTAAGAAACTTAATCAAAATTAATTAAGACCATAAGGTTTATTACATAAACCCTTTAATTCAATTTTCATCATCAGTACAAGTTATAGTTTTCTGTTTGGAGCCCTGACTTCGAAAGTAACTTAGAATTTGGGAAAAATCTTCCTTCCTTTTTTATCTTACGTTCTATTTGATTCTATCTCATCCCATTTCAAACTATAGACGTTCATGGAAGGAAGTTTAATTGAGTGGAAAGGGGGCGTTATTGTCCGGGGTTTCCGTTGTTATTCAATACGGTTTCATTCGCTTTGTTATCGTGGATAGATCATTCGATCAAGTGAAGCTTGAAAAATATCAATCACCGAGTTTACCTCCGCCCATCCAACTAACCCCTAGTCCGCCCCCCCTCCCTCCCACGCCCTATAATTCAATTTTCTCAACCTAACTTTCCCGCCAAATAGAGAGTTTCATTCTTAAAGATCACTTTCGATGTAAGAAAAGATCCACCAGCACAATCATTTTAAGGTATACGGTAGTCGTATCTCTTATCGTTTGAGAATCGAAGACCATTGATTGTAGTAACAAGTGTTGCCATGTGTCAAGGAAACCTGAACAATTCAGGGAATTTCAAATGGACCAAAAAAGTCAGGGAATTATAGTATATAAAAAGCGATTTAAACGCAGTTCTTTAATTATGTTTAGAAAAAGGACAGTTGGTCCTAAAATGTCAGGGAAAATCGTATAAATGGTCAGGGAAAATCTATAAAAGGTCAGGGAAAATCGTATAAAAGGTCAGGGAAAACCTGGAAAAGTCAGGGATTTTGAATCTCAAAATTTCCAGGCAACCCTGAGTAAATACATGATTTATTTATTATCAATTTGTTCAGAGAGTGAGTCATCTTTGAACTTTGACCTAATCTCCCTGTTTGTACAAATTGTTTTTATAAATCTATGGGAAATCAGTTTTCTTCCATGACATTTTGTCACAAGGGACACAATTCACAAGTTATGATTGGAGTGTTTTACGTATGCTCCCTTAAATTTAAGTAAGAAATTGAATTACGCCAGTTTATGAGCTTCTGGTTTCTCCAGAATTATATCAAAGGAATACCCCAATTTTAACTTCCAAGGCAAACTCAATTTGAGACGAACTAATTTTTCATCTCAGACTGCGAATTCCACACGTCTTTACTTGGGTCTTAATGGACACCCGCCTTTGAATTTATTGCAAGAACTAAATGATACCGTTACGAAAAACCATGATTATAAGCCTTTAAGGCGGAAAGTTATGACGATGGAAGGGAATTGTTCCAAATTTTCATTGGATAAAGAGAGAGAAAATTTTGCTCGAATGCTCTTTCGTTTGCTCATTCGATTCGTTTCTCTTTTGTGATGTATGAACCACCCCGCCCCTTAACGCCACCCACTATCATTGTTTCTGTATAGTCCCTTAGCACATTGTACAGGGAAGTTCAGGGAAAAGCCGTAAATTATCAGGGAATTTTTACATACAAAGTCAGACCTTTGATTTTAATTAGATATTAGATAATAAAGTTGTCTGAATAGGTTAGAACTTTTCTTACGACTTTGAACTTTCTTAAATTGATAAACACTGTGGATTTTTCTGCGAAACGCAGTGTTCTAAGGGTTTATGAGATCCTTTTGTTCATTCTGCCGGCAACCATGGGAACAAACTGCGATAAATTTTGAACAATCAATCGCTTTTATGGCTGTCTTGTTAGCGGGTTGTTAGATGAAAGGGTAACTTATACCGGGGCTTCAACGTTTTTAGTTCACGCAACTGAATATTGGTTGGGGGGGGGGGAGAACAAACTTCTATCAATAAATATATTTTTGATCCGTTATCTCTCTCTCGCCTCCACCACCTTGGAATAAAACAAAGTAAATAACACGAATCTATTAATTATTACGAATAAATATCCGCGTTGACTAGTTTGATTATTTATTCAGGGATAGAAGGGTTAGTGCTTATGAGGTTAGTCAAGTAAGCAGGTGACCCGTCTAGATAGTGATATCGTTTTGAGACGAAGAGTGTGGACCATGGTGAAATCGGAACTTATATCCCACCCAATTGAGTTTAAGAAAACAAGTGATATGTAGTTTATTAGGGAGAAGGTGTAAATTCGCCACATTTCCAGATTTATCTCCAGTCCAAACGTATAGTAGGTCCGGAGTTAATCCCCGCCGCCTCTAAATTACAACCACCAGCATCTCATTGGTTCTTGAAAACTCACGTCAGCGCGACGCGAATGACGAAAATTATGTATTTTTCCGACTGAGGAGAGGCGAAATAGCCCGGCCTCCTTTTACGTCCCCCCTTGTATTTTGAAGGGGGAATGGGACAATGGAGCGCGAATACTTGGGCATCTTATACCTTCTCCCTAATAAACTAGATATCACTTCTTGGTTTAAAAATAACCAAACCTAACCCCATTTTATCTAACCTAAGCCCAACCAAACTTAACCCCCATTGGTTCTAACCTAAGCCCACCAACCAAACCTAACCCCTCATTGAATCTCATCTAAGCCTAACCAAACCTAACTCCATTGGATCTAACCTTTAAACAACTACTAAATTTTGAATGCTAGCTTGTTTCCAAGGTTATATACAGGCGTTTTTGGGTCAATATATGTTTTTTAATCAAACAGAGTGGATTTCCATGCCTAATAAGGTTTTTTTACAATAAAAATACAACAATATTTCGCTGTTGGAAAAATAAACTAAATTAAATTAGGCTTGCCTACTTTTGTAAATACATACAGGGTGTTTCTTCTTTGTCGAACGATGTGTAACTTCCATGACACTGTTTTCAAGGTAAGATTGTCCAGAGTGTTTTACGGATGACCCCTTAAATTTAATTAAGAAAGACTATGATTAAATGCTAATTTAATTATGGAGTTATCCCTAAAACACCCATCAAATCATAACAGTGTCCCTTGTGGCAAAATTAGAAATAGAAGTTACATTTTCGACTCAAAATCGATTTCCCAAAGAACATCCCCCTTAATTTATGCATACAGACTTATCAGAAACACCCTGTATGTATAGTCTTATAGAAATATGCGCGAGCCACGAGATCAGGCTGGGGTTATAGGTCAAAACGGCACGTGATTCCGGCACTAAAACGACAGTTATGATTTTTACACTATATATATATATATATTTTTACGACTCGGTATTGTTTTGCTTATATTCCCCGGAATTTTTACGATCGCCTTGCGATATAAATGATTTTTTTGTTACGTTACGGTACTAGATTCCAGGCGTGATTTGAATTATTTATTTCGGATTCCTGGTATTCATTTTTATATTTTGTTTTATTTATTTTATTTTTTTTATATATTTGACGTTGCCGTGTTGGTTGCTATCGCGTTTACCATAAGTTTATAAGTGATATGTTCCTACCATAAGTATGACACTACCTATACTTGGTAATGCTAGAGACTTTCAGCTCCATCTAGTTCTAGCAGAACGACAAGCGAGAATTGAAGTACTATCACTCGGTGGTTAGTTTTGCAGGACTTCCATCTTCCTACCTATTTAGTCTGTACTAAGCCTTTGACAGCGCCTGACCAGACGTCGCTTTACCTCGAATCTATGACCTACTTCAATCACTTCATGACAAGCTACAGTTTCTAAGTTACTAGTGACAAACTTATCAGTGGAACATATCTTATATAAACTTATGCGTTTACGTTTATACCACCACGTTTCTCCTGGCTGAAAAAACCGTCTATCGAAACAGTAATATCTTGGAAAAATATGTACATACATATCTATCTCTTCGATATTTTATTTCTGGAATAGTTATGGTATAGAGTATAGTGGCACTACGTGTTAAATTCCTATAGAGTATAACATAGTCGTAGGTAGCCAGGTACCATTACTCTATACTGTCTCGGGTTGACTTTAATATTCCCTGGAAAGGTACGCCGCTCTTTTTTCGATGAAATATCAGAATTTTAATAAAATATATTAATGAAATGTTTAGGTCTAACAGAGTTTTGTTAGAAAAAACGGTGGTAGGACCGAAGTATATCGGGTTCTATGGACGATTTTGAGCCGAAAATGTAACTTTAATGACATTCAATTTTTTCAAGTTATGGTTGGAGTCTTTTACGGATGACCCCTTAAATCCATGTGAAAAAAATTAGCTCTCAGTAAAACCAAGAAGTGATATCTAGTTTATTAGGGAGAAGGTATAAATTGTCCACATTTCCAGCTTTATCTCCAGTCCAAACGTATAGTAGGTCCGCAGTTAATCCCCGCCGCCTCTAAATTACAACATCCAGCATCTCACTGGTTCTTGAAAACTCACGTCATCGCGACGCAAATGACGAAAATTACGTGTTTTCCGACTGAGGAGAGGCGAAATAGCCCGCGGCCTCCTTTTACGTCCCCTCTTGTATATTGAAAGGGGGACTGGGACTATGGCGCGCGAATACTTAGGCATCTTATACTTTATCCCTAATAAACTAGATATCACTTCTTGATGCTACATTTTGTCCCTTGGGGCAAAGATGTCATTGAAGTTACATTTTCGCCTCAAAATCGTCCATAGGACCAACTGGACTTAGAATCCATAGAATCCACACCCTTTTAAGTATCCTGAATTTTAATAGCGAAAACAATTGAAATAATTTATTGGTCTCAATTTAAATATTTCTACTGGCCAGTTAGTTGTTAGTTCATAAAAGAGCTCGAATTATATTTCTAATTTATCTTTATTTTGAAATACGATAAAGGGGAATATTGCTGTTATCTTACTGAAGTCGCTGTTGAAGAAATAGAACACTTAATGTTTTTATTTTTTTTTATATATTTTCTGTTTTGAATTAAGCTAAAGAATATAAATTATAATTTTTTTTGGTTTTATTCTAATTTGTTTGAGAGGAAATATTGGTTGGCCACTTCTGTATGTTCAATATCAGTTTAGTCGAGACTATTTTAATTCATATTCCTTTTAACATCACGGTATAAATCCGCCTTACTATATTGCAACTAAATAATGCACCGAGGAATTGCATGCACCAAAAGATTAAATTACTTTTTCCCTTAAAACGTAAATTGCCATTGGATACTTTAAAAGACCAAAAAAAAAGAAAAGAAATAGTGATTATGTTATTTTTTTAGGGTAGAAAAAACTTTAAGCAGATGTAAAATGAATTCACGCGAGACTAATTATAGAGTATTACCCTTTATTATGCTACAGTTTGAAGTATATTAAACCCTAGTTATCAAAATACCAAAATTAAGTACTCTGTATTTAAAAATTGCGCGCTTTCTGAATGATTTCCTGGGTTTTCCAAAAGTTGTATGAACCCTGCGTTTCATCTTACCTCATTTCTCCCTGGTTTCAGTACCTTGTCTTCAAAAAAATTATAACTTCCGTTGTTAATTAACTTTCCTCTTGTGTACCGTTAACTCCTTTCCTAGGATTGGGTTGAAATTTGAATTCTTTGGAAGTAATTTGAATAAACGTTAGCTACGAAGGAAATGGTTGCATTTTATTTTCTCTCTCGATTCCCTTAGCGTGGTGCAATTGTTATCTTTTGAAAAAGAAGTAATGCGTGTAAAGGCTTGAGAAAAATGGTTGTTTTTTTGTTTTTCGACAAAAGTAGTTTTCCTCAAACGAATCGAAACCTCAAAAATTCGACGAAAATAGAATATTTTTAATACCCAAAAATTTAATAAATTGGAAACGTTAAATTTAATGGTTGTTTCATACCCGCTCCAAATAAGCCAATATCTGTATCTATACACCATGTTCCAAAAGGTGTTAGTTTCGAAGTAAAGTGGGATGGTTCTGTGAGAATTTGAGAAATCAATTTTGAGTCGAAAATGCTGACTTCTGCGACATTTTTCCCTATCGACACTGTTTGCAAGTTATAAAAATTGGAGTGTTTTAAAGATGGCCCCTTTAATTTTATTGAGAAACTGAAATAAATGCTGATTTAATTAAGGGGTCATCCGTAAAACACTCCAATCATAACTTGTTTTGGGTGAATCTTAGGGCAAAATGTCACAGAAGTTACAACATTTTCGACTCGAAATCGTTCAAAGAACACGACCCCTTAAATTCTGAGGTACCTTTCAGAAACCACCTGTATATCCTATAGACTAACTTTATTGTTTATTTATTTTATTTGATTTATTTATTTATTTCGAACTGAGGGATCGGGTCGCTAAGCCAAGTCGGCTTACTTCACCAACTATCCGCCATCTTTTAAAATGGCGTCGTGGATAATAGCGAGCAACGCTGGGTCTCTTTGCTGCTAGTTTCAAATACGTTACTATTAATTACAGACCAATCATTGAAGATGCGTGTATACTTGTCTTTAGACGAAATAGACCATCCTACCCACCTACTTGCTTGATATTCGGCGAACAGTCATTCGGGATTACTCCGCGAATACCGGTATTAAGAGGAATGCCAACGTGGTTTCTTAGAAACACTTCAACGCGCGCAGTAATAAATGATGGGTCCCATATTCCAGCGCTTTTCTTCCGAAATATTTCTACTGTAACTTGACTCTTGGGACAACCGTATAGGGACAGCACTTGTCCTCTCTCTCGCTCCTCTCTCTCTATCTCTCTCCCTCTCTATCTCTCTCCCTCTCTTTCTCTCTCTCGCTCTTTCCTCTCGCTCGCTCTCTTTCTCTCTCTCTCTTTCCTCTCTCTCTCTTTCCTCTCTCTCTCTCTCGCTCTCTCTTTCTCTCTCAGCAGGGACGGACAAGAGTTCCCTCCCTCTTTCTCTCTCCCTCTCTCTCTCTCTCTATCTCTCTTCCTAAAGTCTCTTTTCCCATTCCTTAGTATCAAGTCTTCCGAGATCTCACAACCAACTGAACTGTACCATATAGAACTACAGTTTTTAGGCAAGCTATAGCGTATAAATACTCAATATTAAATCGCGTTGTAAGAAAGTAGTTTTGGTCATGTGTCCCTGAATATGACCCTCGGTGGAAGAATATTTCTCGATTCTTGCTGACAGAATTTTTCTATATTTATTTTTTTTTTATTTTTTGAAAAATGAAATATTTAAGAGCTACGTTAAGACTTGGCTTACGTTACGTTAGGCTTAGCTTTATTTTACCTTTAGGCCTAGATGGGAAGGAAATATGTATTTTTGAAATCTTCCTTGTGGACCAAAATCTAAAATAATTCTAGGTAAATATCAACCCAAGCAAAGAGAATTAAATATTAAAGTGGAATTTATAATAACTTATATAGAAACTTGCGGGAAATCAAGGAGGATTACGTATGCGGTAGAAATAAGGATATGCCATTAAATAAGGGTGATTAAAATAGTGTCTAGGTAAATATCTACCCGAGCAAAGAGTATTAAAGATAGGAGTGATTTTTATTTTGAAGAAACTGGAGTAAAAAAGGAGGATTAAGTATGGAGGTATGGAGTGGAAATAAGGGTATGTCAGAAAAAAGGAATGATCAAAGTAGTGTTTAGGTAAAGATCAAACCGAGCAAAGAGAATTAAAAATGGGAGTGAGTTTAATCTTGTAGAAACAGGGGTAAAAAAAAGAGGATTAAGTATGGAGTGGACAACGTTGTGTTTAGGCTCGGGTACGATAGTTCTATATTTTCTTTGGTTTAGGTAAAGATCCACCCTAGCAAAGAGGATTAAAGATAGGAGTGAGTTTTATCTTGTAGAAACAGTCATAAAATAAAGGAGGATTACGTATGGAGTAGAAATAAGGATTTGTCATTAAACAGGATACAGTTATGATCAAAATAGTATTTAGGTAAAGATCCACTCGAGCAAGGAGTACTTTTATAATTAAGTACAGAATCTCACGTAAAATCAAGGATTTTGTATGGAGTAGAAACAAGCGAGGATGATTAAATTAGCTATTACCATACTTCGTATTACGAACTTCTTTAGGAAAATGTTTAAAACTCATTTCTGAAAGAAAACTCGTTGGAAGGAAAGTTTAAACTCGGTGAAGGGAGAGAGAGAAAAAAATTTATGGAAAAATGCTGATTTTAGGAGAACCTTTAGCTCCGGTAATGACTCCCAAGGCCCTTACACTCTTGTTTTAAAAACCGTTCAAACTATATATTTTTTCTTTTCTTTTGGTTTCCTTTTCTCCTATCCTTTCCTTAAGGAAAAAGGTTCCTCTGTTCCTGGAATGCTTGAAGGAAGTATATATACAATGCTAATGAGTTTAGTATACCCCAAAAAATCCCCCCGAGGTTTTAAGCAGGCGGTACGGGAGGGACATAAGCGATTTTAAAAATGTCGGTCAGTTTTTTTATTTAAAACTTTATTAGTTTATTTATTTTTAATTTACAATATATATTTTTTTTATTTCTAATATGCTAATATAATATCGTTGAAAGACTTCGTAGTTAGTTAGATAGAGTGGTTTTCTACGTTCCCGCCTTAATTTTTAGGCCATTTTAAAAAGTTGTTGATCAGTCTGGCCTATTGTGAGTTGGTTAGATGCTTTTTAGTTTAGTTTATACGACGAAATGAGGTTTTAGGTCTTTTGGCGTTTATAGATAATGATAGTTGAATATTCTTACTGAATATTGATAGTGTTCTTAACTTATAGCCGAATATCTTGCCTGGCTTGCTCCTCCGTTATATATCCTTCATTTTTAATTAATGATATATGTTTTAAGTAATTAGAAAGAAAATATTTACATATTTTGATGTAATCAGAAGGGGATAATAGAAGAAGGATGACACTCCGTATCATCTTAATACTTTAGTTATGTAACGTGATTCTTCCCAGGCTCATGCCCCTTTTTTTTTGCTCTCCCGCTCATTAAACTTCAGATGAGCATCGCACCGTGGGGTGAATTCTATAACTATTTGTCAGTACTAAATCCTCAGCAATCAACCCACAAACCTTGATTGTCTTGACGTGGGACCAAAATCCATGCACAAGTGCATGCGCCTTGGAAAATACTTAAGCGCTAATAGATTAATGAATGATGAGGGAACTATTTAGAGCGTATGTGATTCGGTTTAGTAAGCTTGCTATAATAAATGTTAAGGGATGTTGGGAAGAATCATGTTACAATTACCCTGGCCTCTTTATGGCACACTTCTCTCGAAGAGAAGCATTATATACTTCTGATATAATTAAAACGTTAATTATATTATATTACCTTTAGCGTAAGCTTTCTCCAATAAATCCTTAGCGGCGTGTTTTATTGAACCCATTTCGCTCTTGGTACATGCTTAATTATAAAACTAATTATTATTAATTTATTATTCATTTATTTATTTATTTAATTAATTACATCGTCCTTCTATTTGTCCCCATTCGGGGCACCAAGCTTTCCCATCATATTTTAATTGAAACTTTGAAATTCGTTTGGATGATTGGTAAAAGCAATCTTGGCCCAACAAGTTGAATTTTCCTTTACTGAGTTGATTTCTATAATTATTTCAACTTTATTTATTTATTTAAATGCTTACCTTGGTTTTAACGCCTCTATTAATGCGGTTGCAATATCACTCCATGGTATTTCACGTTCAGCCATTTTATGTTAGGTTTTGAAGTGTCAACCTTGGGTTTGTCATTATTTGTCTAAAGGTCTGGCGTTTATGAAACTTTTAGTTTTTATTTTCGATAAGGAAGTGACTGATAAAAATTGCGTTTCAACTCGTTGCGCAATATACTGCTGGTTCTAAAGAAACTTGAGAATGGCACCTTTTAGGCTTAGATAGTGTTAAGGCTTGTTTCCAATTAGCATACAGTGCCATTCCTAGGCTTTATTATTTAATTTGAGTGATTAAAATTTATTTTTATAATATTATAGGTAGAAAAATGCATTTTTTATTGCCAGTTGGCACCTTTTAGGCTTAGATAAGGCTTGTTTCCAATTAGCATTAAGTGCCATTTCGAGTCTTTTTTTATTAGAGAGATTAAAAGTGATTTTAAAATTACTATGGGCGGAAAAAAATTCACCTTTCATTGCGATGTGGCACCATTTAGGCTTATATAGTATTAAAACTGGTTTCCAATTAGCATTAAGTGCCATTTCTAGGCTTTATTGTTTGATTTGAGAGACTAAAATTGATTATTTAATATTTTGATCAGAAAAAATTCACCTTTTTATTGCCATTTGGGACCACTTAGGCTTATGTTGTTTTAAAGCCGGTTTCTAATTAGCATTAAGTACCATTTCTGGGTTTTCGAATTAAAATAAATTAGTTTTAACAATATTATTGATAGAAAAAAATGCAGTTTTTATTGGTTTAAAATTGTGATTATTACAATATATTTAAATTTAAACACACATTAATTAATGTTGTATGGTTAAAAATAATTCGCGTGAGGTATGTTGAGTTTAGACATCAGTCATGAACATTTTACAAATTCGCGAATCTTTGGGCTTGTTCGTGGGTAACGTAACCTGTAGGAAATTAATTTAATTAATATTAAAATTATCGTAATTAACATTAAAATTATCGTAATTAACATTAAAATTATCGTAATTAACATTAAAATTATCGTAATTAACATTAAAATTATCGTAATTAACACTAAAATTATCGTAATTAATATAAAAATGATTGTAATTAATATTTAATTATTATCCATTTTTAATTTAATTACCGTGCGCGACGGCCTGTTGTATTAAATCCTTGCAGGCGTGTTTAATAGAACCCATTTCGCTTTGGGTGCAAGCTTAATTAATTATGGAAAATGATAATTATTTAGATGAAAATTAATTGCCTTTTTAAATCAATTGATTAATTCTTACAAGTGCCTCTGCAACCGGGCCAAGCTCCACACGTGGCTTCACCATCGTATTTTAATTTCAGTTTCGAAATTCGTTTAGTTGACTTATACTGGCAAACTTGACCACATAACGTCACGCTACCTGAGCTGTAATTGTATTTAAATTTGATTAAAAATTCAAGCGGTACTTGGTTAATTAAAGGCAGGGTGAAAAGGAAAATAAATTGATTTTTTCTATTGATTCTTCTACTAATTATAAGACCAATTTGCAGAGTGTGAAATACGCGGGTCATTGGTCAGAGGGTGCTAATTTCAAATTATCTATGAAATCTTAAACTAATTTGAATTTTAAATTCATTCAGAGGTGTTTCCTGGATATTTCACTATGCAAGTTGGTCTTATAATTAGTAGAAGAATCGATGACGAAAAATCACTTGATTTTCCTTTTCGTCCTCAGTTTAAGGGTTTCCAAGGGTTAAGGTAAACGTGAAAGGGCCCAAACGTATGTCATTGAGATTTAAAAATGGACCAAAATGGTCAGAGAGTATTTAGAATTTAAATTAAGTTCTGGAATTAGATTTTAGTGTTGAAAATGTCTTGTGTTTATGAAAATTTCAACAATAACTTGAGAAATGTTTTTAATTTACGAAATATGTTTTAAAACATAACTTGAACATTTACTTGTTTATGAAAATAATGTTGTTAAAAATATACTCTTAACATTGACAACTCTTGATTTTTCTAAGTTGACAAAATAATCAGGGAAAAATCATAGGAAATAATTAGAGAATAATTATAGGAAATGATCAGAGAAAATCATTGGAAATAATCAGGGAAAATCATTGGAAATAATTAGAGAATAATTATAGGAAATAATCAGGGAAAATCATAATCAGGGAAAATCATTGAAAATAATTATAGGAAGTAATTAGAGAATAATTATAGGAAGTAATTAGAGAATAATTATAGGAAATAATTAAAGAATAATTATAGGAAATAATCAGGGAAAATCATAATCAGGGAAAATCATTGAAAATAATTATAGGAAGTAATTAGAGAATAATTATAGGAAGTAATTAGAGAATAATTATAGGAAATAATTAAAGAATAATTATAGGAAATAATCAGGGAAAATCATAGGGAAAAATCAGGGAAAATCATAGGGAAATAATCAGGGAAAATCATTGGAAATAATTATAGGAAGTAATTAGAGAATGATTATAGGAAATAATTAAAGATCAGGGGAAAATCATAGGACATAATCAGGAAAAAATCAGGGAAAATCATAGGAAATAATCAGGTAAAATCATAGGAAATAATCAGGGAAAATCATAGGACATAATCAGGGAAAAAACATTGGAAATAATCAAGGAAACATCATAGGAAATAATCAGGAAAAAATCTTAGGAAATAATCAGGGAACATATTGTCAAAGTCAGGGAATTTTAATCTAAAACATTTGTGACAAACCTGTAAAATATACATTACCTGGGTCTCATTTGTTCCAGAAGAGACGTAATAACCATTTCCCACGGTAAAGCAGCGGCCATTGTCAAAAATACTTATTTACTAGTTGAGTATAATTTGACTAAATAACAATTAACTAAAGTTGAATCGATCTATTCGGCTTTTATACTAGTTCCAAAATCAAGCGTAGGCGTGGGTTGTTTTTCCGCTAAGCCTAACGATAACTTAAATAAAATGACGTAACGTAACGCCGATTAGATACGACTGCTACTTGACGCGATATTCGCGGGCTTCTAATTCAACCAGATCCAACGACCTTAGAAGACGCATCCAAACTAAAACTTTTCGCTTTCAAACGGAAAAGGGAAATTCCCGTTTAAAGGGAGGGTTTATTTATTTCATTTCTCAGGGAAGCGTATGAAATTAATTTACATATACAGGGTGTTTCTGATAAATCTTGCATAAATTAAGGGGGGATGTTCTTTGGGAAGTCAATTTTGAGTCGAAAATGTTGTAACTTCTATCGCCATTTTGATTGCCACAAAGGACACTATTTTCGAGTTAAAATTTAGTGGTGTATTTTACGGATTTAATTAAGAAACTGATTTAGACAATGATTTCTAATTTAATTAAGGGGTCATCCCTAAAACACCCATCAAATCATAACTTGAAAACAATGGCCCGGACGTCAAAATGGAGATAGAAGTTACATTTTCGACTCGAAATTGATTTCCCAAAGAACCATCCCCCTTAATTTATGCCAGACTTATAAGAAGCATCCTGTATAAATAAAAATGCACCTTGCCTTCCCTTTAATAAAAACGTTAATCACTTAACTAAAAACATCGTTAAAGTTATTAAATAAAAGAAAAATAACAACCTTGAAATAGTTTTACTTTTCGGTTTAAGAAAAAATTTGTTTCCATTACAAAAACTTAACTCTCCGTGGGAAATTAATATACTAAATTTGCTAGCTTAAAATATTATAAAACGCTGCTATTTTCAATGTTAAAATAGGTCCTTTTCAAGATTGCAACCGAATAAGGGGCATTAGCTTTTTGTAACTAACGATTTGGAATCAATCTTGCTTCCTTCCCCCCTCTCCCCAAATGCATTAAGATTAAGGTTTCCCACAGTTCGGTTCAAATCTGTTTTGGACTAAAACTGAAACTGAACTGAAACTTTTCAGTTAAGATTTTCAAGAACTGAAACTGAACTGAAATTACCAGTTCGGTTCAGCCAGGAAACCGAACTGATCAGTTCAGTTTTCAGTTATAACTGAACTGAACCGAAAACCCCTTCAGAGATTATCAAGATGAAAAATACGGTGTCAGAGGCCCAAAATACCCAAATTGTAACTATTAACCGCTAACATTTTCTACTACTCTTAAGTAGTGGAATAATGTAGTGCCATACCTTAAGAGTCATGTTTATTTCACTAACTACTAATTATTAACATTGTACAATTTAGATTTGACTAATTAACTAATTAAGATACCCTTTTTAGTTACTAATTATTGGTATTCTTTTAGCCTCAGTCTCTCTGCAGAGGGTCCCAGCTAGTCACGGGACTTAAATTAATGGCTTATTTCTATGCATCATTAAATATACGCGACATAAATTATGAAATATACGCGATACTAATAAGGTAACTTTACGCGACACATCCTTCAAAATATCATACAACATGCAATACTAAACGATGCCAGTTTTCTATTGTTCTACTAATGTTTGTGGGAACGTATTGATATCGTTTCTGGCGATAGATCGAAAGAGTATTTAACTATCTCTTCAGTTCAGTTTTTATCAGTTCAGTTTAAGAAATAAACCGAACCGAACTGAAAACTGATCAGTTTGGAGACATGCAAACCGAAACTGAACTGAAGCAATCAAATCAGTTTAGTCCCTAAACTGAAACCGAAAATAACTGAACTGAACCGAAAACTGAACTGTTTGAACTGAACTGTGGGAAACCTTAATTAAGATGGGTTAACCCCCTTTCAGAACCCCTTTGCCTCAAACCCCATTTTATTTAATAAAAAAAGAAATTTTATTTCCTTTTACTATATTATTTCCATACACTAGCCTAGATTTTAATGAAAAGGATTTTTATTTAATTAATTCTAGTCTTTGGTAGGTTTGAAGGTATATCAAACTTAACCTTTGACCTGCTTAAAAAGGGGGAAATTATTGAAAAAAGAAATTAAGGTAGCATTTTAATCACAATCATCATAAGTTCATAAGATATGTTCCTCCATAAGTTTGTCACTGGTTACAAACTGGAACTTGTCATGAAGTGAATGAGGTAGGTCATAGATTCGAGGTAAAGCGAAGACGCCTGGTGAGGCGCTGTCAAAGGCTTAGTACAGAATAAATAGGACCTAGATGGAAGTCCTGCAAAACTAACCACCGAGTTACTTCAATTCTCGCTTGTCGTTCTGCTAGAACTAGCTCGAGCTGTAAGTCTCTCGGTATAGCATTACGAAGTATAGGTGTCATACTTATGGGGAACATATCTTATAAACTTATACAATCAGTGAGAAATATTTTAAGTCTCAAACTGCTACAATAACCGAATAAAACTTTAAAGTATTTTTCACTAATCGCCATTTTATTTTAATCATAGACGTGATTACCCTCTCGTGAAAAAGTTTTAGGCCTATAGCTATGAATTTCTTATTGTTATTAGTTTTCCATTTTTTTGTGAAAAAAAAATCAAGCCGGCTTCACACGCTATCTTTTTTTTTTATAAAAATATCGAAACTTGGCCTTAATTTTCCAACAATATATTCGACGTCACCGAATCGATTTTCTTTAGAAATCTCGTTACAGACCATTCCAGAAGAGATGTGCAAACACCACTGGGACAGGCGTCTGCTTTCTTGGGTAATTTCCCTCGCGCCAAGAAGTCTCCCAGCATCCTCAGCGTTTAGGTAGGGTCGTACAGTAAGGACGCCCCCTGTGTCTTGAAAATAGAAGATAGTTATCATACAAATACAATGGCGCTAGGCGGCAGCACTTAACAATCACCTACCGAAGGGTAGGGGCGTGCGCGAGGTACACTGGGAGAGGGAGAGTTTCGGTGCATGCCGCAGGTCGCCCATAATCATTTCCAATCCATCTAGGTTTATCCCTAGTTTCAGTGCAAGTCTATTTTTCAAAAAAAATTCGTTTGTAAATGTGTGTTGCCGGCTTTACGATTCTAGAGCTCGTCTTCGCTCTCAATCTCTTAGGTTTTTAGCTAGTAATAAATCATTCTTTACTACTTTCCAAGTCGTTTTCGCTAAATGACATTGAGATCGAAATAACGTTGGGATCGGATCGTTTGAAACGAGATTTTTTTTACTCTCTCTCTCTTTTTTATATTTTTTTATTCTTTTATCCACTACCTATATACTCTACTTTAGGAAAAATGCTTTCCCGGCCGGGCTTCTCTAAGACATTAGTCAAGGGTTTAAAGAAATTCTCAACTCACTTTCTATAGAATGGCCGCTCGTTTTCGTAACAAGCGCTAAAAAACTTATTCCTTAAGCCTTGTTTTCCAATTTTGAAATATGGCGCTCTTTTATAATCGTCGCGAGCTCAGGCCTGTATATGTAAGTCACGTGTTTTGTGAATTGTATACCTTCATTCGTTAAGCCTTGGTTTTCAATTTTGTAATTTAATAGTTATATATGGAGTTCTTTCAAACGTATTGTCACATTTAATTGTAAAGAATTGTCACGTGGTTGGTGAATACATTTAATTGTAAAGAATTTTCACGTGCTTTGTTAATTATATATCTTCATTCGTTAAGCCTTGGTTTTCAATTTTGAAATTTAATAGTTATATATAAATTCACGTGGCTTGTGAATACATTTAATTGTAAAGAATCGATTTTAAATTTCAAATTCCGTTCTTTAACCATCCTTTTAAAGGGGCTGTAAAGTGGCATTGGAGGGTGGGTAAACATTATTTCAAATACGTCACAGGCACCACGTGATGCCTTCTTTAACAGTCCCTTTAAGACTCTAAAAACTTAATTATTTGGAACTTTGGTAAAACATTTTCGAATACCAATTTGATCGTTAAGAACTCGACTTTTCTTAACACTAAAAAAACACCGTTGAATTCAGAAGTTCTTAAAAGTTTATGGTCCATGTTTAATTCAAACTTTGTTGTAATGTTTGTCTAACTAAAAGTATACAATGAAGCGAAAGCTAAACCCCTAAGAAAATTAGTTTAACTGCTTTGTAGGGGGTGTGCCGCTTTTAAACTTTGGCTTCTATCAAGTCTTCCCACAAATGTTTGTCTACAACGCGAGCTGAATTTTAAACTAAACCAACCAGCTGGAATTTAAAGGGCGAGTCTAATTTTTAAATCCAATTTAATGTGGTAGGGGATATTTTTGTCTCTAAAATAAAAGGAGTTTCGTTGAAATCCGTTAAGATTTCAACAAATTACTAATTTTTTAAATAATTAGAAACCAGGGTTAATGTGAACAAAACTGATACTCGAGAAGCTAATTACAAACGCGGTTTCTTGAAGTTGCTTCGCGAACCAACTTGAAGCGGCTTTGTAGGCTAGTCTCTAGTTTTCAGGGGTATTCTAGACTGGTACTTATATTTGTACATGTACTGGTACTTGCACTGGTGCTTGTATTTGTACTTGTACTGGTGCTTGTATTTGTACTTGTACTGGTGCTTGTATTTGTACTGGTGCTTGTATTTGTACTGGTGCTTGTATTTGTACTTGTACTTGTACTGGTGCTTGTATTTGTACTTGTATTTGTACTTGTACTTGTACTGGTGCTTGTATTTGTACTTGTACAAATTACTTTTTGGTATATCTAACATTTTATTAGGTAAAATTATAAATTATTGAAATATAATTATTATATTTATATAGACTAAGTAATAGACATTTTTAATTTAGTCTTTAAAATTTAACGATTAAAGTGAGACTCGCCCTTTAAGATCTATATAAAGGAATAAGTGTACCTTCAGTGAATGTGTGTAGGTAAAGGTGGACGAATACACAATGTAAAAGAAAGTAGTGTAAATCCGGAAGTGGATGTTAATGACTACCTTTGCTGTAAGAAATGAAGTAAAACTTAGGTTACAGCGTGGTTACGGATCGTTAAGGTGAAGAAGGAACGCTTAACATGATAAATCGTTTTGGGGGGCAATTGTCTAAGTTGTCTGCGCCTTGTTTTTATCGCAAACGTCAGCTAAAGATAGCACCATACCTCACCGCGTTTTGCAACTGACAAGTTATATGACAAGAAAAATTAGTACCATACGTTTTGGTTTTGTTTCATGATACTTTTCCTTTAATCCTTTTTAATTACGGATCTGTTAATTGAGGTTAATCACTGTCGACACAATCTGAAATAATTTATCTACTTTATTTTTTTTTACTTGGAGTTTATACGAAATAAAAGGAAATACAGAATACAGGGTGTGTTCGAAAAAGGTTGGTAATTATTATAGGACTATGGGAAATCAATTTTGAGTGTCAAAAATGTATTATAACTTCTATGACATTTTTGCCTCAAGATTCACTCTAAACGGGTTATGATTGGATGGTGTATTTTACGGATGACCCCTTAAATTTAACATAAGAAACTGATCCAAGACAATGAATTATAATTTAATTTAATTAAGGGGTCATCCGTAAAACATTCCAATCATAACTTATTTACGGTGTCTCTTATGGGTAAAATGTCATAGAAGTTATAATACATTTTCGATTCTCAAAATTTATTGATTTCCCATAGAACCATCCCACTGTATGCACTTCAGTCCAACCATTATTTTTGGAACACCCTGTATATCATTATGAACGAATTCAAATGACCCCCTCCCGCATTGTTCTCAGTCGTAACTAACGTCCAAAAAAAAGGGTGGTATTATTTATGCGTGTCACGTTTTTCTAACTTTGGATGAAAAGAGAAACGAAAAATTAAAGTCTTTTAGAGAAACATTAAAATATCAGCTGTTCTCTACGATTGTCGCTATCATTTTGCGTTTTTTAAGCTCGTTAGGCTTAGCAGGGGGCGTTAGTAATCGTTAATTTTAGAACTCGAAAAGTCGTTACATTTGAATAATTATTCCTTCTTTTTTGTTAAGTTTGATTATGATCCTAAAAATAATTTTAGCGAATTAAATTGGACTGCTCTGGGATCGCTCGTGGTCCACTCCCAGAGCACCCCGAGCGGTCCAGTGGAAGTTACTTTGCCCCTTAATTTTTAGTTGGGGTTTTCTCCTTGGACACCGGTAAATCTTACCTTTCTAATGCTAAAAAAAAAAAGGTATGTACCAATTGCTTGCGAGCCAGTAGTGGCTCCTCCCTGTTTCAAAAGGGATCTACTAAGAAGGCAAATAAAGATTCATTCACTGCGGGTGAAACATTTCTACAGGCTGTCATTGTACATAATTGTAAATAATTTTCTTGTTGGTATAAATTTTAATTTAGTGTTTTTTTTTATTGTACAACATTTAATGCTTTGTTCTAGTTTTTTTTATTTTCGGACCTGTGAACCCACGTTAGAGGGTTCCTCCCTGTTCCAAAAGGGATTTGTAATTAAAAGGGTCAATAAACCATTCATTCATTCATAGGATTAACATGGGCCTGTTTCAGCCTAAAAAGTGGCTTCCCTTACTTGCGCACTGTTTTTAATATTATTATTTTCAAATAATTATTAAATTAACTAATGAGTTTAAACTTAAACACCAACACTCATAATCATTAACAATAATTATATAATTATATGAAAGTTATTTATTTTTAAATGATTATTTAATCTTCTGACTGACTGATAATCAACGCCCAACACAAGCTTCTTTACCTAGAAGGCTGAAATTTTGCAGGGACGCTACTCTTAAGTAGTAGGCACGTGCTAAGAAAGTTTGTAACAATCCGCCGCCATCTTGAAAAATGGCGTCCAGAAATGTAGAAAAAACTTCTTTGTGGAAATACGTCGGCGCGTTTCAACAGATTTATTTAATATTTAGTACAATGTTTCCTTATACCCTATAGAAACCCTTAATGGCTTTCGGCTTTCGATTAGCCGCCATATTTAACAACGGCTTCCCGAAGTCTCATAACTCCTGGTGCCTTTACTACACTAGTTTACAATGTAAATTAAAGTCAATAGGGTTAACTTAGAAGACTACTGTTATAGACTTAGTTCGAATTTAAAGAAAAAAACTTTGGTTGATTTTGTTTGCAAACCGTATGTTTCTTCTCACGAAATTTTAGACCTAAATATTTAAGACAACTTCAAAAATAGAAGTAAACTAATAGACTCGTTAGGCTTAGCTAAAATTCAAGTTCCTGAATGCTCCTTTTGTCTATCTAGTTCTCATTCGGCTGTTGGATTGGAGGGGAGGGGAAGTTTCAACTTTGATATTTGGTTGTGCATTATTATTTGTTAAAATCGGGCCTTGGCTCCTTGGACGGAATCTTTGAAGTTTTGAGATCTTTAGAAAATGGGTATATTGTAGTTTCCTTCGAAGCTCGGATTCAAACGTTTGCTAATAAGCTCAACGCCTGTTTGTTTCAGCATTTTCTCGGATTTTAGTTACCATTTGTAAAGATTCCTCTCCCTCTTTTGAAAAGGACCGCGTGCACCATCGTGTCCCTTTTTACTCTATAAGGAGAGTGGACGGACAGGACAGCGGCTGACTTTTGTGAATTATGTTAGCTAGGAATTTAAAAAACAAAGGGTACATAGAACTTTGGGTACAAAAATTCCTTTTATTCTCGTCTAGCGACAAAACTTTTCAACTGGATAATCCAGAGAAGTGCTTCGCAAATTTAATGAAATTATACAAAACAAACTCGAGATGCGGTTAAATTTAGTCTCTACTCTCTAGGGTAGGCAAGGGGAAGGGGGAGAGATGGAAAATGCGGGTTATATTTGACGTCACGTTTCTTCTGACCGAATTATTTCACTCATTCTTAAGCCTAATCTCTGTAAGAAAAAAAAATAACCATGACTTTGCTAAGCCTAAATTGAAATAAACGTTAAGTCTAAATTTTGCTTTTATGCGAATATGCAGGGTTTATACAAACTTGGAGAACCTGGAAATGTCAAGGAAATAGGTTTTTGATTAAATGTTCAGGGAAAATTTGAGGAGTATTATAATTTTTAGTAAAATTCAGGGGAAACTCGGGTAAATTTTTCGTTTTTAGTAAATTTTAGGGAAAATTCGGGGAAATTTTAAATCTTTAGTAAAGTTTAGGGAAAATTGGGGAAATGTTTAATCTTAAGTAAAGTTTAGGGAAAATTCGGGGTAATTTTTAGTCTTAAGGGGAAAACTCGAGTAAATTTATAATTTTTAGTAAAATTCAGGTAAAAATAGGGGAAATTTATAACTTTTAGTAAAATTCGGGGAAAAATGAGGGTTTATCATTTTTAGTAGAGATGGGCCGATACCGATCCCATATCGGTATCGGCCCATCTCTACAACCTATTTTCTTATTTATTTTATTATTGATATCGGTTAATATATCGGTATCGGTTTAATATCGGTTTATTCGAAGGATCGGGTAAAATATCGGTATCGGCACGTATCGAATGATATCGGTATCGGTTAAAACTGGTATCGGCTCATCTCTAATTTTTAGTAAAATTCAGGGAAATTAATGACACTTGAGTAAGGTTTTCATGAAGTGGTTGCTCCAACTAAAAATAACCAATTGCGTATAGTTGTTACAAAAATAGCATTCCTGCAGCTAATAGGTGGCCTTATACCTGGAAATATATGGGAAAACACCTGGAAATGTCAGCTACAGAAATCGGTTTTCCAAAAGTTATATGAACCCTGTATTAATTCTTCCATAAAAAATTCAAATCCTTAGCCTATATCGAAACGTTAGACTTATCAAAAAAAAAAAAAGATTAGAAATATAATAAACATCCAACTAAAGTAGGCTTAGCAAAGTTTAGGCCCATACCTTTTAGAACTATTTTTAAATTAACAAGAAGTGAGATTGACCACCACCACCACCATGGTGCACCTTCTGGTCCCTGTATATGAATTTAAATTCATTTAAAATTTATTCCTAATCTCTGGGGACCCTTTTATCAAAGGCTTATGCAAATAAAAATAGACCTAATAGGCTTTTATGAAAGATATACTGTACCCACCGCCTACGCCGCCATACTGGGGACCTATAAATAATAATTCCATTGCATTTTATCTTTGAAATGAACCCAAGGGTTTAACATAGATAGCTAGTTTAGAATTGAATGATGTTAGCCATTTATTTTTAAGGAAGTGAATTGTCAAATCTTGACGTTTTTTGGGATGGGCAGAAAAAAAGAAACAAATAAATAAATAAACAAATCTATTTATTAAAAAGGTTTGCCCTGTCTGAATTCTCGTGCCTTTCCTCTTTGTCCCTTTCGAGATTATTCAAATGCGGATATGGGTTGGCGGGAAAAGCTCCATGGAGATCTCAAGAGGGAAGGTGAGCTGGGGGGAGGGTGTATATATACTTCTATATCTATCTGGTCTCTAGAGAATTTCAAAACTTCCTCGCGAAGAGACTAAAGTAATTCATCTTAAATTCTACAAGGCACTAGTATATGGCCCATAATGCATTTCAGGGACTGTATCATTGACGTTCGTCTAAGCCGCTCTATTCCTTTAGAGGATGGAAACACTTAGCAATGTTTATTTTTAGTATTATTACTTTATTATTATAATATATGTTATTTATTATCACTTATTTATCATATTTATTTATTATCACTTATTTATTATATTTATTTATTATCACTTATTTATTATATTTATTTATTATCACTTATTTATTATATTTATTTAGTATCACTTATTTACTATATTTATTTATTATCACTTATTTATTATAACATATTTATTTATCTATTTATTATAACATATTTATCTATTTATTATAACATATTTGTTTATCAATTTATTATAATATATATTGTTTATTTCCTTTTTTATTATAAATATTTCTTCGTAAATTTAAAGTTTGCGCAGATTTCTAAGGCGTATTTAGCTTCAATTTAAGAAATTATATTCAGAGACTGTTTATTAATTGTCAATAAGTTTTTAATCCTCGTCTAATGTCCGAGCCCTCAATAATAAGATCTAAATTTTTGAGAACTGCGTTTCTGTCACCTACGTAAACTAAGTTTATTAAATAGGCCAATTCAGAAATACCTATTTTTATATCACTTTTCAAATATAAAGTTAAATATGAAGTTTTCAAATTTCAATATTAAGCGACTAAGGTTTCGTCAAAGTTCTAGACGCCTTATTTGATTTCGTGGAAACTCTCAGCCCTAAAGGAAATCAAATTGATTAAATGAGATGAGAAACCCGAAAGATGTTAATTAATTTAAAAAATATATCGCAGACAGAGAGAGAAAAATATACTTAAGACTGCATGTTAACTTTAATAATTCCAATTATAACTCAAATTTGAACGCACGTACAAGTGTCTAGCTGTAATAGCGAATTACCTCGTTTCAAGTTTATATCAAGAAGTGATATTAGGGAGAAGGTATAAATTCGCCACATTTTCAGCAGCTTTTTCTCCAGTCCAAATGTAGGTCCGGAGTTAATCCCCGCCGCCTCTAAATTACAACCAGCATCTCATTGATTCTTGAAAACTCACGTCAGTCATATTTTCCGACTGAGGAGAGGCAACGAAATAGCCCGGCCTCCTTTTACGTCCCCCCTTGAATTTTGAAAGGGGGACTTGGACTATGGCGCGCGAATACTTAGGCATCTTATACCTTCTCCCTAGTAAACTAGATATCACTTCTTGTTTATATATAAAACTAAAATGCTTTGGGAAAATAGTCGGTGTTGAGTTGGTCGAGTGAGTGCACTCTTCATGGAGTGAGCGAGTCTCCAAAATGTTTACGGGTCGTTAAGCCTCGGTTTAACATTCAAGATGCCCCATTTAATTTGCATAGAAGTCTCGTATCAACACCGTCCATTAGTTCTCGCGCGATAAGGGTTTTGATGGCTCGTGAACGAACTCGCGCGCCACTCTTTTAAAAACACTCCTGCACGAGGCGACTCCTGACGGGGTGATAAAAATGGCGGGAAATTTCTTCCAAAAACGAATCTCGTCACTAGAGCGCGTGAAAAATTCTAAATATTTTGAAAAATTCACTTTCCGAACTCCTAAAACTGTTATCGCCTTACAAGCCGCTCAAATCGTATTTTATAAACTTTGTATGAAATTTTTTTAATACCTGTTACTATTCAAAGACGAGAAAGAGACTAGAGTTCTAAAGAAATGTCTCGTATCTGTTTTTGATTGAGAAAAATAGGCTTAATATAATTTCTAAAGTAAAGCCAAGGCTTAGTTGGAAATGTCGCGCGCTAAATTATTATTTATGATGATCGTTCTTGTTAAACTAAAGGCCTTTTCAGACGGTACAACTTTTTGACTCATTTAGATGAGCTAACTTGAGTTGAGTAAACTAGTTGGGTCGTCTGAACAGAAGTTGAACCACCGAATTAAAAATTAAAGGCCGACTTCCAGCGAAAAGGGTTCTAGCGAACTGAAAACCGAGCATCGAGACTAACAATGGAGCGACTGTGCCGGTTTTCGAAGCCCCGCTGGGTCAAAAGTTGGAAGGGTTCTCGTGCAATGTGGTTCTAGGGAACTGAAGATGAACAATAGAAATACTTTCAAATTGATTTCCTCTCGAGTTTTTGCTTTCCCCTGAAGGAAATTCTCTATTGTGTATCTTCTGTTGGCTAGAACCACATTGCACGGCTTTCAGTTAGCTAGAACCCTTCCATCTTTTACCCCAGCGGGGATTCGAAAATCGGCAAGGTCGCTCCATTGTTAGTCTCGATGCTCGCTTTTCGATGGAAGTCGGCCTTCAATCACTCCCCAACTTTTTGCCCGATCTAGTTTAGTCAATAGTGTTATCGTCTGAAAAGGGCTTAAGTCATCCTTACTTTACACTGTTAAGATAGGCAAGATTACCCATACTATTCCTTTATTTTACTGTCAGGAAACGTTGTCGCGGCTTTAAAATAAAATTTAGGCATCGCTTTGTAGACATCTTCTTTTGCTTGGAGCTGATGCGAGAATAGATAATAATGAAAAGGGATTCTTTTCTTCCGAATTTACTTCCGTCTCAATTTATTTGTTTGTCCTCCTTTGTTTTAGAGCGCTCTCTCGTGTATAAAAAGAATTCAGCTGCTTTAAAGACCGAATTCTTACGGGGGTTTTTTTCTTAATGAAAATGCGTTCTTAAAACACAAAGGAACAAATGAAATACGTGTTTCTACCTCGAGAGTTTTATTTGGCGGGACATTTTTATTTTATTTCTTTTTTTCATATCTGATTTTTCTCTTGAGAAACGAGCCATAACTTTGTAACACTTTACAAAGTTCATTCAGTGTGAAATACGTATTTCAAAATCGCATTTCATACCATGATAGATCTACCCTTTTTTCAAAAGTCGGGGCAGTGAGCATATATAAGAAAGAGAGTCAAAGAGGGGAGGTTACCATAACGGCACAGCCCGATATCTCTCTCACGCGCACCTACCTCGGCGCACATCCGAGGAGCCAGACGTCACGTGACCCGTAAACCAACTTCTCTGATTCTTTTTCCTCTCTGTTGCGCCTATTGCGCGTGTGCGGACCTTTTATACCGAGCAGTATCGCGTCTTTGTTGTCCACAAAACCAACCCAACAAGTAGTATCTAGTAGACGAAATTGTGCCCCCCCGCCGTTTGAAAAACGGTCTCTTATAAGGTGCTAAAGGACTATATAGCTTCCGGTTACGCTTTTGATAACCGAATTCCCACCATTTCAATATCAGGGGCGTGACTTTTGGGAAGTTTCGAAAAGGCTTGAAAGTTATCTTGTAAACACTTGAAAACTTTTACTATAAACGCGGCGTTTCTTGCGAATTTCCGTATTTTGAATGTAGAATGTATATTTGGCTGTTATTAATTGTAGTTTAAATACGTTATTTATGAGTTGTTGCAGGTTTAATCGATATATGAAGTAAGAGGGTGACTTCTTATTAATTGCGGCATAAGTTTATAAGATATGTTCCATAAGTATGACACTTCCTATACTTCGTAATGCTAGAGACTTACTGAGAGCTAGTTCGAGAACGACGCGAGAATTGACTACACTCGGTTTTGCAGTCCATCTTGCTATTTAGTCTGTCCTTAGCCTTTGACAGCGCCTCACTAGGCGTCGCTTTACGAGAATCTATGACGTTTCGCCTACGTCACTTCATGACAAGCTCTCATTAACCAGTAACACACTTATGGAACATACCTTATAAACTTATGATTGCGGTTCATTCAACTTTCGACGACTTTGATTAAACTTCTCTTATAACGCTTCATAAAAAGTGGTATCTTTTTTTTAATTGCAAGCACTAGGTAGATTTACTAATAAATTATACCCTAAAATAATTAGAAAAATAAATTATTAAATTGGGTTCGTTATATTTTAAGTTACGCTTAGATTTGATTTATTCAAAACAAAGGAATTTCAGGTTTTTATAATCATTATTAATTGATAAGCCTTCGAAGGGAACATTGTCAAATTGACCCTTTCAAAAAAGTGGGGGTAAAAATAGAGCCTGCGTGGTGTTTGACTACATTGTTTTCTTAAGAAAGATTAACATCAGGTTTTTGGACATTACAACAAAGACCTTATACATGACTTCAAACAAATGGAATGTTTCGGACTAGTAACTTTGAAGCCCTCTCTATTGTCTTTGTTGTCCACATACCATGCGGATGTTCGTCTTAACCCAATATGAAACAGACGTCCCTCTTTTGAAACCTTTTCCCATAGAAATATTGAGAAAATACTGAAAAAAGTGGTACGGAAACATCTAAACACACGTGTTACATTTTCAACGTTCAACTTTCTTTTATTGTTATTGTTTTCACAACGTATTTCCGTGTCTCCGCTATACATCCAATTAAACACAAGACATGTCGCTCGCGCGCCGCAGTTTGAATGTCGCGTGCGAGGAAATAACTTCCTTTCAGTATTCTTTTTCCTCGCGACTTGTAGCTCGTGCAGCAACGGATATCCGGTGGTCTTTTACTACCCTTAGTGTATATAGTTGACAGCTTTAGGGCGCGAAAGAATTCCCGCCTTTTTGTGTCCTTTAAGCCCCCTAATTCGCTCGTTTACATTCCGAGCAATAGTATGGCTAACTCCGAGCATTCCGTATATATTTTGGTTGGAAATCTAGACTCAGGGGGATTCTATACCCTTATTGGCTTAAAAAGGGTATACCCTATACTAGAAGCACTCAAAATATACTGTAATTGGCTACCGGAAATGCCACCTTTGACCTCAAGAGTGTCTTTTTTATCGTTGAGTGTTTGAAGTTTTTTGGGTTTTTCTAAGCCGAATGTTCGCCTTTTGTCAACGCTGTTCTTCGTAATACAGCGAGAAAGAGCGTTTGAAGTTTATTTCTGTGATTTGTAGTCGCTCTCTGCCAAATACCGAGCTGAACCTTCGTCCTATTACTAGCGAGAGTGTTTGAACTCAATTTTTGGTGTTAAGCCGCAGGTCTTGGCCAAGCAGTCGCTCTTTGCCAAGTACCGAGCTGAATCTTCGCCCGTTATAACGAGCAAATTGAGCGCTACCTATAAATATGGGCTTTGTGACTTAATGATATTTGTGAATAATTTTCATTTAGATTTAAAGGGAGAGTATCACTATATTAAATATATTTTCTATACCAGCCCTTTAGTGTTTATACTCTTAACCATATAAACATTGGTGTATTTACTTTGGGTTAAATGCTAAAAATATCCCCGCTAGCTATAAAGACCAAACCAATATAGAACAGATATTACTACTATAGAGGGAAACCTTAGTAGCTTGTAGTAGAATTAAACGGGCCTCTATTAACCCCGTCCCTAGAAGCACTCTGCCCCAAAAAAGAGTTAAGTATAAAGCCCTAATTTAATATAAACCCATTTTCTCTGAAGATATCAGTTCTAACCAAACAGTCTCTCTGCGGAATATGTCCATCCTCGCCCTTCTTCATTCCTTGGGAAAGAGATCTTAGAGAGCAAAGGGGAGAGATAGAGAGAGGATGGGTACAACATCTTTTAACCAGAACCCAAGGGATGGCGTGGCAACAAGAAGCTATACGTAACGTTTATAGGTCCAAGAGTTTTGAGCACCACGGAGAAAAATTGTCTGGGGGGTCTCATTAAGCTCGGATTCTTTTGGTTTCCCTCTTTCTCTTATCGTTCGTTGCTTCGGACTTTGGTTGGTCAAGATCGTAATAGCATAAACCTATTTATAAGTTCACGACCTTTCTAGGATTTTTAAAGGGCATTGTATGAAAAAAATACATATTTTTCACTCAAGGTGCATGTTTGGCCTTAAGATGAAGTAGAATAGGTGGGCCCTCTGCGGCGATGACAGTCTGCCTTAGTACCTTACGCAAGTCTCCTACCTTTGGTTGTTAGGGGATTGTTAAGTGCTGCCGCCTAGCGTCATTTGAAAATAGAAAGTAGTTCTCGTGGATTAGCTTATATTTTTAAGACACAGGTGGCATTGTCGACGTTATCGTACCTACCAAAACGCCCACTGGGGATGCTGGAAGGACTTCGTTGCAATAGATGGGGTTATAGCTACGTTTTCCTAGTGATTTCTAAACTCCATCTCACATCTCTAACCCAAGGTTTCGCTGTACCAATTAAGAGAATGATAGCAGAGAGAACGGATATCAGTTCAGTTTGAATCTGTTCGTGAAAAAATTGGCTCATAGAGGTTCTGACAATACTGCGCTTAAAGCTTAGAAAGAGGGAATACATTTTCCTAGCCCCTTTAAAGTAAACAGGACTTCTAGTGAACTGTCGGTTCGAACTTATTTGGCTCTTTCATAAGAGACTTATGGCAATACCAATATCGGACGAACCGTAACGATATTTCGCGGGAAACTTTAGAAAGAGGTGGGACACTTTATTATTATTTCCCTTAAATGATAAGTATTTTAAACGTGAAAGACAAAATAATTTAGTGAGCTTCCCCTCGATGAGCAATTGTAAGAATTCCAGTGTACTTTTTATATTTGAGGTCCAAGCAAAAGTTTATAGACAAAAACAAAAAGTGTACTTCATTGATACTGCTCGTATCGTGTAATTTGAGGACCCCCTTTACCTTTCAGAATAGTGTCGACCGCCTTTGCGTATGATTACCTTCACGGCAGTAGCACAGGAAACATGCGTGAAGCCGTGAATAGGCTCAATATAATTCCAAGAATTAACGTTTGGTTCACCATCATAAAGTACTATTTTTTAGAAACCTTTGACCTCAGAAAAATATTTTTCTCTGATTGGTTGCTTCGTGTAGAGGTTGAGAGGAGAGTCGTTAATTTATTTCTCATGGTGTCTCAGCTAAAGGCTGGGAACTGTAAACTAAAGTACACTTTTTGTTTCTATCTATAAACCTTTGGTCCAAGTGATGAATCTATATGGCGTTTGACTTTTTACCTTCCTGTAATGGACATAAGGCCGGTTTAATACACTCTGTATTAGATGGAGATGGCGCCATAGACTTGACCAACTATTACGGCTAAGCTCTTTATCACGGCCTCAGTAGGGCAGACAGATAAGAAAGGGTTCCTTTTAAAACGATGGTCATTACAGTACCACCTTGGAGCGGCCCGGGGGGTAGGGGTAAGGGGAAACGACATTGTGCTTTAATGGCCTGAACCTAACATTAAATATACTCATAGCTTTTGTAAAGAGAAGCTAAAAGTGGTAGATGTGAGTTTTATGTTATTTCCAAAATCAATTACCTTTAATTGCTCCTATAATTTTTGACAATGTCAAAGGTCAGATTGTCCCCTTTTTATTAGTATCCAGTACTTGACCCTAAGTCTACCAGGTAAAGAGGTGATTATCTTTGGAAAACAAAATCGTGGTTTGATAAAATAAAATGATTTCAGTTTCTCTTTGATTGGTGAAAGTCGCAGAGGACATTATGTCGGTTGACCTTCGAACTTCCGCGTGGTTGGTTGGATACAGAAGTTAAAAGAAATCAACTGTCACTATTATTACTATTATTTCTCTCTCTCTTTCAACAGTTGATAGCGTCCAGGGCGCCATTTAAGAAAAACGAAATTTAGATATATCTGTAGTCTGGGAAATATAAGACAGCTTGGTCCTGGTATAGTTTTCAATTTCTTTAGCCTTGAATGCCTACAAGAAGAAAGAAACTTTGTAATTTTCGATTACACTGTCTTACTTTCTTAATGTTTGCCAGACTGTATAAGATGCACAAAGAAAGGGTTCCTCTCATCCATAAGTTCCCACCAAAAATCAGAAAGTAAATTAATAACCATTAAAACTTTTAACTTTTTATTATTTTTACTTCCTTTAAAAATAATATTCTTTCTATCCTTTTCTATTCATATTTTTTCTTAGCTTAAAACACGTGGTCCGTGGATATAGGCCATTTTGATTTTAAAAATCTCGCGCGTTTTCGCTCGTGCTTTTGTACGTGATGTCAGTTGAAGAAGTATAGGCACGTGTTTTGGCGCTCTTTTTTTCTCTGTTAGCCTCGTATATTCCCGCCAAATATCTGACAGATATTGACCAGCCTCAGCTAGGCCTAGTCTTGGTAATTTTCAGAAACAGGTGTAACCCTATATCTATACAAAAGTTTGGACCAAAGTCTTTGTTTGAAAGACTAAAAATTTTCGGATGTCTTAACATTCTCCCAAGTTTTAACTAAAGCAAATAATGTGAAGTAGAAATAGTATAGAAATAATATAATTTAGAAGTGTTTTTATACTCTATACTCTTTAAATAGGCTCAATAACGATGTTTGATATGTGTGATCTATAATTTTCCCGTCAAATTATGGACTGTATCTTGAGGAGCGCTTTCATAAGGGGGTTATTAAGTCTATTTTTGGACTATTTGGGTTCGTTGCCATGGTTACGAGTGGTCATCTTCTATTTCACTTGATGGTTTGACAATGTTAGAGTTTTCTTTATATACTATAAGTCTTTGGATTTTTGTCATCTAGTCATCTTTTATTTTGTTTTTTCAAAACTTGAAACCTTTCAAAGTCTCCGGAAGAATGGTGTTTTTCTTTATTCTTTTTAACGTCTGTTACTTCCTATCTTTAGCTAGCAATAACTTCTGTTCTAGAACACATAGAGTAAAATTGAAGATACCCCGATGAAGTACATATTCAGTAGAGCAATTGCTCCGAATTTCATGACCCATCAATTTAAATATCGCAACTTAAACCGACTAAAGTTTTGACTAAAACATATCTTAAACTAAACCTATCAGAGTGAACAGTCTTTATAAATTATCTGATTTTTTTTCCTATATTTTAAGGTCCGTCCAATTTCCTCCTTTCTTTTCCTATATTTCATGGATAAAATTTCTCCAATATTTTCTTCCATTTCAAGGATAAATTTCCTTCTAAATTTTCCTATATCTCAAGGATAAATTTCCTTCTAAATTTTCCTATATCTCAAGGATAAATTTCCCCCTATATTTTCCTGCATTTCAAGGATAAATTTCCCACTAAATTTTCCTATATTTCAAGGATAAATTTCCCACTAAATTTTCCTATATTTCAGGGATAAATTTCCTTCTAAATTTTCCTATATCTCAAGAGTGCATTCCCCCTATGCACTCCCATATTTCAAGGATAAATTTACCTCCCATGTTTTCCTACATTTCAAGGATAAATTTCGTTCTATACTTTCCTATATTTCAAGGATAAATTTCCTTCTAAATTTTCCTATATTTCAAGGATAAATTTCCATCTAAATTTTTCTATATTCCAAGCATAAATTTCCATCTAAATTTTCCTATATTCCAAGGATAAATTTCCCCCTATATTTTCCCATATTTCAAGGATAAATTTACCTCCTAAATTTTCCTATATTTCAAGGATAAATTTCCTCCTGTACTTCCCTATATTTCAAAGATAAATTTTCCCCATATATTCCTATATTTCAAATATAAATATCCTATATTTCCTTTGAAAGAATTTATTATTTTCATTGATCGACCCTGCCTTTGTTACATGGTAAAAGTTGTGGGGTTTTTTTTTTCTTTGTTTTTCTTCGTGATCACACGTGAACCTTAAGTCACGTGCCTGTTTTCCAAAAGCAAATCTCGTGAGCTTAAATTATCGAAGCGTATCAAATCGCGCGCGCGGCCTTTTAAAATTTAACCAAAACCTTAGCGAGATTATCCTCATGAGAGAACATATCGATTTCGACCCCTAAAAGTGAAAATATTAAAAAATCCTTTAAGCCCGTATCTATTTTCTCCTTTAACGAATTTTCCAAAAAGAAAAAAATAATAATAATATTCTATGCCTCTTTGTACAGGGTGTTTCTGATAATATCCACCTTAATCTATGGCAGACTTATCATAAGTCTGCCATAGATTAAGGTGGATATTCTTTGGACGAACGATTTTGAGTCGAAAATGTAATTTATAGCTATCTCCATTTTGACCCTAAGGGGCACTGTTTTCATACTTTTCAACTTAAGATTGGATGGTGTATTTTACGGATGACCCCTTAAATTTAAGTGAGAAACTGATTAAGACAATGATTTCTAATTTAATTAAGGGGTCATCCCTAAAACAATCAAATCATAATTATGAAAAATTACATTTTTGACTCAAAATCAATTTCCCAAAGAACATCCCCCTTAATTAATGGCAAACTTATCAGAAACACCCTGTAGATAAAGGTATATTTTTTTCGTATAAGCCAAGCCAGGTCTGTTAGGAATATAAAAAGTTTTTTCAATATTTTAAGGGTCAGATTAAAAATCTTTTCAACAAGAAAAAAGTATCTCATAAGCTTTATTCTATCCTATCGGGCGTATCCGAGATTATTAAAGTGATAATCGCACGATGCGAGTCGTAAGGGATATTTTAATGAATCAGGAAATTGACCGTGAAATATTTATTACTTATCTATACTGTATAAGCAGGAATGCATACAGGTAATAGGAATACTTATTATCTATTATCTAGGCGGATTTTATGGGTGTCCTGTATAATTAATATTTAGTGTGCTGTATAATTAATATTTAGTGTGCTGTATAATTAATATTTAGTGTCCTGTATAATTAATATTTAGTGTGCTGTATAATTAATATTTAGTGTGCTGTATAATTAATATTTAGTGTGCTATATCATTAATATTTAGTGTGCTATATCCTTTAGACTTTCTTTATGGTAAACCTTTGGTAATTGAACCTTCCTTCCGCCATCTTTTAAAATGGCAGCCTTTTCTGCTAGTCCCATAATAATTATTTTTTTTTTCATCTAAAATAATTGCGTGTGACTATCATTGTCGTTGTTTAGGCATTGTATAGATTTAACAAACATGTTAAGTAACGTTGTTGCACTTTACTTAATACTGAAAGCTTTTAGGTTAAATTTCATTCAAACTTCCCTCCTTTAATAATTAATGACTTTTAATTAACGGAAAATTGAAACGCTTTTAGAAACTTAATTTCGAAATAACGGAAGGGGGGCGAATTTTCCTTGTATCGATGATAATAATTGGACCTTTTCGTTTGAAATTAGCCAGCTATTTTAAATTATAGCCTTTAATAATATTAAATGCGTTTCCAAATAAACGTCTCTTAGATCGCATTTTCTGGAAAATTTTGATTTCGAATTATACCGTGGCGTTAAGTGCATTTTCCTTAAGCCTTTGCGTATAATTTCGGTGATTTTGGATAATGAGATATAGGACTAGGAGGATTCATACCTAATTACACAACGAGGCCAGACTTCAGGTGTTACATAAGGAAGCCTGACTCCCTGGTGAAGTCAAAAGCCAGGCCTCCTTGTGTAAATGGTATTAATCCTCCTAGGCAGAAAATTATTTATTCTATTCGTCGTAAAACTCATTTCAAAGTTATAAGTGCTTAAATTTTGTCAATAAGTTAAGTTGATTACTTTAACAGCAAAGACAGAAAACCGATGAAGTGCTTAAAGATGTTTTTGGGTTTATTTATTTATTTTTATCTGGTCTATTTCGTCTATGAATAAATATGAGCGTGAGCACGTGCACCTTTTTTTTATAAAAAATCGTATAATGGTATATGGTATTGGCAGTTCCCTCTGTTTGAGTGTATTATTCTCTACGGGAAGATTGCAACGGCTAACATTACTTTATAGCGAGTCTCAATGGATACAAGTATAGTAGACTCCAAACCTATATGGCGGGAAAGTAAAAGAAAGCGCGGGAAATTTGTTGCAAGCAGCTGGCGCGTGAAATCTAAATGTTCTTTTGGAGGCTGCTATACCTTAATAAGAATTAATATAATTTTTCCATGAATATAAAGGGTGCTACGAAAAGGTAATTACAGGACCGATTATAGGAGTCAAAAATGTATCTTCTATGCCATCTTGACGTTATAATTGGAATGTTTTACGGACAACCCCTTGTTAAATTAGCATTTTCTTTCAGTTTTTTACTGAAATTTAAGGGGGTCATACATAAAATACGCTAGTCATAACTCCTTTATGGTGCCTCTTAATTAGGTCAAAATGGCGATAGAAGTTATACAACTTTTTTGGACTCAAAATTGATTTCCCATAGAACCATCCATCCCACTGTACTTCGGTCCTATAATTACCCTCCCTTTTTGGAGCACCCTGTATATTCTTTTTTGTAGTGAAAATACTGCGGTGAAACTTGAATAAATTCATGAGTATAGTCTCCCATAGTTCAGACTCAAAGTGTGTGGCGCTCGCGAGCCATGGAGAGTGTGGAAGCGATTGCAGCTAGTACTTCCCTAGCGAAGTAGAGCTATAGCAGCAACTCGTGCAAGAATCCCTTGCAAGGGAAGGAGCAACAAGCTTAAGCTATTATACCTTCCATAATACCTTTTCCCCCGCTTAGATCGATAGCTAGCCTATAGCTTCACCGCCTCTCTGAAATTCTTTGCTTATCACGCTTCTCTTTTGTTTTAATCTGGACCAATTCATCCTGGTCTTAGAGTCTTAAGAAGGACCTTTTCCAAGAAGAATAACGAGTATTTTACGTCTAGCTTTGATAGTAATAAAGAAAAGATTCCTAAAGCTCCATCTTCGATGTTTGGATTAAAAAGGTCGAAGTTAGCTTTAACATTTTAACCAAAAACCAACTCGTTCGGAAACTGAACTTTTAAGGTTATTTAATGGTCAAATTGCTTTAATTTTTCGAGGCTTTATTTATTTAAGGTTAATTTAAATATTAAATTTGAACCGCTTTTTCAATATTGTAAGGGTGGTTTATAAAATGTGACATGTCGTAAACGTGATTTATAAAATACGACGTGTTTTAAGCGTAATTTATAAAATGCAACATATTTTAACTTTCAATCGTACTTTATAAAATAAGACATGTTTTAAGCGTGATCTACAAAATTAAACATGTTGTAAGCGTGATCTACAAAATTAAACATGTTTTAAGCGTAATTTATAAAATTCAACGTGATTTAAGTATTGAAAAAAAAAACCTGTTTTCAGTGCTGAAATTTATTTAAAAAACATGTTTACAGTGCAGAAATTTATTTAAAAAATATGTTTTGAATTGAATTGAATTGAATTTTATTTTTGAATCCTGGACCACAACATGACATAGCCACTTTTTTTTAAGTGTAAATTTAATTAAAAACATGTTTTAAGTGTACAATTTAATTAAAAAACATGTTTTGAGTGTATAACTTCATTAAAAACATGTTTTGAGTGTATAACTTCATTAAAAACATGTTTTAAGTGTACAATTTAATTAAAAAACATGTTTTGAGTGTATAACTTCATTAAAAACATGTTTTGAGTGTATAACTTCATTAAAAACATGTTTTAAGTGTATAATTTCATTAAAAAACATGTTTGAGGCGTATAATTTCATTAAAAACATGTTTTAAGTGTATACTTTCATTAAAAAACACGTTTTAAGCGTAGAATATCATTAAAAACACGTTTTAAGCGTAGAATATCATTAAAAACACGTTTTTGGCGTAGAATTTCATTAGAAAAACATGTTTTAAGCGTAGAGTTTCATTAGAAAAACATGTTTGAAGCGTAGAATTTCATAAAAAAAAAACCTGCTTTAAAGGTATTTTTATAAAATGAAACATGTTCTATTAAAGTGTATTTTTACTTAATATTGGGTGATGTCCCAATTGTTTCAGTTAATGAACTACCACTCCCTCCTTATATATAAACACTCCTAGTCTTGCTCCTTTTTTCTGTTTTCTTGTTATATTTTATTATACAGTCTCTTGCAAGTATCGGTATAATAAAAGGATTTCCGTTATGTACCTCATTTACGAACCGATATCGAACTTTCGAAAACCAGAGTCTTTATAGCAAGACTGTACAAGATAAAAGTGAAAGTTCTTCCCAGCTTGGTTTTTTTCTCTCTCTTGGTTTATTGGAAGAAAGCATTTTTCTGGCGTAGGATTACATAAGGGAACTTGTGAACGTTGTCTACAGTTCTCCACAGGGTTGTTGAGCTATTTTGGGGTTTCCTTGCTGCTCACCCCAATACAACAAGGATCAATAGACCCCATGATAGACCCTTTTCGTAAGAAAGGGGGAGGTGAATTATCGTCTGCTAGATATAGCTTTGGTTAGTTCCATGGCTGAACATTGATGGGCATGAGGGCAAGAAGCGATATCTAGTTTATTAGGGAGAAGGTCTAAGATGCCTAAGTATTGGCCCGCCATAGTCCCAGTCCCCCTTTCAAAATACAAGGGGGGAGGTAAATGGAGGCAGGGCTATTTCGCCTCTCCTCAGTCGGAAAATATGATTGTAATTTTCGTCATTCGCGTCGCGCTGACGTGAGTTTTCAAGAACCAATGAGATGCTGGTTGTAATTTAGAGGCGGGGATTAACTCCGGACCTACCTTTTGACTGGAGATAAAGATAAAAATTTTGCGAATATATACCTACTCTCTAGTAAACTAGATATCGCTTCTTGATGAGGGCAACAAAGACGTTATAAAGGGTTTCAAAGTGACCAGTCCATGTTCATTGACCCCCCCCTTTTCCATTAATCCTGAAGTATCGTCTGCTAGATTTAGGGTTAAGGCTGAACATTTATGGGTATCTGGACAACAAAGAAGTCCAGGCCTTGTTCGGATATTCCATTGTAGTGATGAACACACTGGACTATTTTGTTGTCTTGGAACTCAAATACCTAAACCACGCTTGTACACGGCCCGAACTGTATAGTGTGTAGAACATTTTTTATTTTCTATTTATCTTTTGTCGTAGAAAGTTTCTTTGTTTTAGATCGCTGACCCTTTAACTATACGTTTAAAAATAGATTACTTCGAAGTTATATATATTGAAGTAATAAGGTGTTCAACGGGAAAACCCCCATAATCTCCGTGTCTCTCCGAGGGGCTTCCTTTATTAGTAAATTACTTCACGATTATATACTTTTGATATTAAACGCGCGCGAGAAACAACTCAAGTTTACTTTAGAATTACTCTGATTTTCAGTTTATACCATGAATGAAGTTTAATTTATCAATGAATTTTAAACGTATCCTTGAGTTGAATGAACACTTTGACTGTTATGGTTCACTGAGTAAACTATACAGCTTTCAAAATTTCCTTTAGAAACTAAAAGAGAAAAAGCAAGGTTTTAGGGGTCAATGCAAGCAATCCCATTAAATGCCGTAGTTCATTAGAAATCGGTTGGTTTCTTTCGATTGTGGGGGTGGTTTTCCTAAGAGATCTTTTCGAATCGGTTCTTGACTTGTTTCTTGTCTCGATCAATGGCTAAGGGGTTTAGTTCTTCAATCTTCAACTTGTCTTAATGGTTTACTTCCGGGTAGGAATGGGTATAGGAACTGATGGCTTGGGAACTTTGACCTCTAATAAGGAATCCATAAGCTCCTCCTCTCGTTTCCAATTCAAGAACGTTTTGTGTCTATTTCAGATTCAATATACAGGGTGTTTCAAAAGGCGTGATAGATGATTTTGAGTCGAAAATGTTATAACTTCTATGACATTTTGTCCTAAGGGCCTCCGTTTACAAGTTATGATTGGAGTGTTTTATGGATGACCCCTTGATTAAAATAGATAAATGTTCAGTAACTTTCTTAGATTGAAGAAATCATTCTTCCCTTTGTTTTAGACTTTTAGTGGCCATTGTTTGTGAGCTAAAATGTTGTAGACCCACATGTTTTGGTGACACTTTCCACTGAGTTTGACCATAAGTTCATAGGATATTTTCATCCATAAGTTTGTCACTGGTTACAAACTGGAGCTTGTCATTAAGTGAGTGAGGTAGGTCATAGATTCGGGGTAAAGCGACGCCTGGTCAGGCGCTGTCAAAGGCTTATAGTACAGACTAATAGGAAGATGCACTGCAAAACTAACCGAGTGTAGTACTTCAATTCTCGCTTGTCGTTCTCGAACTGCTCAAGCTGTAAGTCTCTAGCATTACGAGGTATAGCTAGTGTCATACTTCTGGAACATATCTTACTGTGTTACTCAAAGAACAAATACATCCTCTAATTTATTGCAAACGTATCACAGAAACACCCTGTATATTGACGAGCGTTTTCGCGTGATTTCATTCAAATTACGAATGCTTGTGATTTTCCCCAAAGACGATTTTAAATAGAAACGCGAAGACAATATTAATTTCGAATTCCCCAATGAAAAGGATGTCAGATAATAACACGCTTGTTTAGTTCTAACTCCTTTAGCTTATCTATACAGAAATAAAGCCATTGAAATCTCGTATGTCAGATTAAGAGCGTGTCTTACAAAGGCTTAGTTTAGCAAATTTAATTAAGTCTTCTCCGAAAAATTACATCTCACGCATGCTCGACCAGCGTCTGCCATTAATATTCTAATAATAGTTGGGTTGTTGGATATTTTTCGATTTTATAATCAAACTGTATATTTTAATAATAGATTTATAATCCTAATTATGTTTAATTAGATCACTTGATAATTAGGCTTAGGTAAAATTAATACAATATCATTCATAAAATAATAAATTGATAACAAACCGAATTAATTCTAGGAAATTCAATGGGGTTTAAGATGACTTCACACGACAATCGGGGATTTGATTTTCTTATAATATTATTTTAACTAGACGCAATTTCAACGATTTGAAAAAAAAATTCGACCGAGGAGAGTCACAACTCTGGTTACATAAGGGATACAGGGAAGTAATTTGAATATCTTATAGCCCTATTTCTCCATTATCCAAGGATACTAAATACTTGGGGTTTCAGCAAGTAATTAAGGAAGAACGTTCATAAACATCCTCTCCATAGGATTAATACGGGCTTATTTACCCAACACCTTTTAACTATGGTTCCATCAGAGATTCAGGGAAGTCCTTTGAGCATGTCATAGCCCTATTTCTCTCCTTTTCAACGATACTAAATACTTGGGGTTACAAGAATCAGGGCCGAAGTAATTAAGGAAAACGTTCATACAAATCTTCTCCATAGGATTAACACGGGCTTATTTACCCAACAACTTTTAACTATGGCTCTATAAGACAATCAGGAAAGTCCTTTGAATATGTTATAGCCCTATTTCTCTCCCTTTCCAACGATACTAAATACTTGGGGTTACAACAATCAAGGCAAGAGCAATTATTATTAAAAAAAATCCCTACGACGATTTGAAAAACATCCCGGGGTTAACGGAACGGCTCCCTCTCCACTCTTTTCTTAATCTGTAGTAATGACCTTCCTTTTATTCTCAATTTACTAGTAAGCGTATAGCTCAGCCTCTCCAACGTCCCCTTTATCCGGCGTACATCCCATGACACTGACCTCAGTTGCCTCTTCAAAGGATTCTGACTAAATACTCTAGTTGAGAGGATGGAAGGCACAAGCCCCCCACCGTCCCACGTGCTTTCATCAAAAGAAATCTTACGCGCGCTGCATTACGCAAAGCCCCATCCATGTACTGGTTCAATAACCAGAACTTGTCAGAACCCATTCCATTCGTTTATTACGCGGGAAAAAAAGATTCCCGCGCTTTTATTTCTAAGAGTATGCTAGAGGCTAGACACTAGACAGATTGGCGTAGCTTCTCAGAGATTATAGTGGAAGGAATAGAAAGTGCTCATCCATTTAAGAAGAGTGGAGCGCAGCGCTTCCAATGAATGTTAACCCTAAGTTCGTACGAGATGTTGTCACTGGTTACTGAGTGCTTTTCCAGGGTTCATAGAAACCTGGAAAACTCAGTGAAATAAATTGTTGACAAAAACGTCATAGATTCTCGTAAAGAGACGCCTGGTTTTGGTCCTGTTAAAGGCCAAGAATAAATTTACTATAAGAATGCCCAAGTCATTAGATTTTACGCTTCTACTCTTACGCCGGTGTTAGTGGACAAATATGCCCCACCCCTTTCATGTCCGTCATTGCTCTGCGCTTTCCTATTGGATCCCGTGGGAATAGAAAGTAAACAGAAAATGGAGGCTGCCAGCGGTGCTGAAACGGTTAGGGAATGGTTTTTAATTGCCATTAAAAAGTAAGTTAAAGGTTTTGAACCAAACTTAATGGATTTTGAATACGGGTCTCTACGTGAAAATCGTTCGTTCTACAATTTTTTCTAGATCGAATCAAGTGTGCTATACTTATGATTTCGTCAGTTCCTAAAACCAAACCAAGGCTTAACGAAAAGGTAAAAGAGATAGATGGTGAAACACATAGAGTAAGATGGCTTCCGAGTGTGAGGCTATTGAGATAGCCACTACACTACAAATATGCTATTATTGTTGATCGAGAAAACAGGCCAATTAACTAAGCAAAACATAAAACAAACAACCCCCTCCATAGGAATAGCATTAGACTATACTTTGCAGGCTCATAACTCTTGGTCTACTAGAGAGGTTCACGGGTAGTTGAGCGGTTTTCAAAAGAGCGTTTTGGAATAAAGCGGTTCCTAAAACAGCGGTTTGCAAAACCGCGTGGAAGCAAAACCGCGGTTACTGTTTCCGCGTTTCTCAATACAGCTCTATTTCCCAAAACAGCGGTTGCTGTTTCCGCCCAAACTGTGATTGATAGGAAGTTAAATATCTATTATATTAAGTATATAGGACAAAGAACAATATTATGCAAAAAGGAGTAATGTTATATCAGAAGTAAATATAAAATATAATTTTTTGGAAAAGGCATATTATTTTGGGAAGTTAATGAAGATAAACAACAATATTTTGGAAATGGCGTACTTTTGTACGCTCAAGATATAAACGCTGCAATCAAAATGCGCTAAAACGAGAAATGGCTATAATGGCAAACGCGTTTATGAAAATGCCGTTTTGGACAATGCTGTTTTGATAACACGCCCAATCGATAACATACCTACTAGGGATACAGGGATGTCCTTTGAGTATGTTATAGTCCAATTTGTCCCCCATCTAACCATACTAAAAACTTAGGGCTACGACAAGCAGGGGTCGAGTAATTAAGCAAAACGTAAACAAACAACCCCGTCCATCGGAATAGCATTACACTAAATTCTGGAGGCTCGTAACTCTGGTTCTACCAGAGATACGGGAATGTAAATAATGTCACCTTGACACAAATGTTCGGATAATTATAAAGGTCTTTAGATATCCCAAGCAAAATAAAAAAAAAAACTACGCGGTTTCGACCCTGTGGCTTTCCGGGTGTTAGGCGGATGTGTTAACATCTACACTACAGATATGTTGTTATTGGTGACCGAGAAAACAGGCCGAGTAATTTAGGAAAACATATTCAAACAAACCCCGCCATAGGAATAGCTTTAGACTATACTTTGCAGGCTCGTAACTCTGTTTCTACTAAAGATACGGGGATGACCTTTGGATATGTTATAGTGCAATTTGTCCCCCATCGAACCATACTAAAAACGTAGGGCTACGACAAACAGGGGCCAAGTAATTAAGCAAAACGTAAACAATCAAACCCCTCCTTAGGAATTGCATTAGACTATACTTTGCAGGCTCGTAACTCTGTTTCTATTAAAGATACGGGGATGACCTTTGGATATGTTATAGAGCAATTTACCCCCCATCCAACCCTACTAAAAACTTGGGGATCGAGTAAACAGGGACCGAGTAATTGAGCAAAATGTTCCCCTCCTTAGGAATAATCTTAGACCCAATTTTGGGGGCTCGTAACTCGTGTTCTACTAGTGATACGGGGATGTCCTTTGAGTATGTTATAGACCAATTTACCCCCCATCCAACCATACTAAAAACTTAGGGCTACGACAAACAGGGGCCAAGTAATTAAGCAAAACGTAAACAATCAAACCCCTCCTTAGGAATTGCATTAGACTATACTTTGCAGGCTTGTAACTCTGTTTCTACTAAAGATACGGGGATGACCTTTGGATATGTTATAGAGCAATTTACCCCCCATCCAACCATACTAAAAACTTGGGGATCGAATAAACAGGGACCGAGTAATTGAGGAAAATGTTCCCCTCCATAGGAATAACCTTAGACCCGATTTTGGGGGTTCGTAACTCATGTTCTACTAGTGACACGAGGATGTCCTTTAAGTATGTTATAGACCAATTTACCCCCCATCCAACCATACTAAAAACTTAGGGCTACGACAAACAGGGGCCAAGTAATTAAGCAAAACGTAAAAAAACAACCCTGTCCATCGGAATAGCATTACACTAAATTCTGGAGGCTCGTAACTTTGGTTCTACCAGAGATACGGGAATGTAAATAATGTCACCTTGACACAAATGTTCGGATAATTATAGAGGTCTTTAGATATCCCAAGCAAAAAAAAAAAAGAAAAAGTACACGGTTTCGAACCTGTGGCCTTCCGGGTGTTAGGCGGATGTGTTAACATCTACACTACAGATATGTTATTATTGGTGACCGAGAAAACAGGGCCCTAGTAATTGAGGAAAATGTTCCCCTCCATAGGAATAACCTTAGACCCGATTTTGGGGGTTCGTAACTCATGTTCTACTAGTGACACGAGGATGTCCTTTAAGTATGTTATAGACCAATTTACCACCCATCCAACCATACTAAAAACTTGGGGATCGAGTAAACAGGGACCGAGTAATTGAGGAAAATGTTCCCCTCCATAGGAATAACCTTAGACCCGATTTTGGGGGTTCGTAACTCATGTTCTACTAGTGACACGAGGATGTCCTTTAAGTATGTTATAGACCAATTTACCCCCCATCCAACCATACTAAAACCTTGGGGATCGAGTAAACAGGGACCGAGTAATTGAGCAAAATGTTCCCCTCCTTAGGAATAATCTTAGACCCAATTTTGGGGGCTCGTAACTCATGTAATACTAGTGATACGGGGATGTCCTTTGAGTATGTTATAGACCAATTTACCCCCCATCCAACCATACTAAAAACTTAGGGCTACGACAAACAGGGGCCAAGTAATTAAGCAAAACGTAAAAAAACAACCCTGTCCATCGGAATAGCATTACACTAAATTCTGGAGGCTCGTAACTTTGGTTCTACCAGAGATACGGGAATGTAAATAATGTCACCTTGACACAAATGTTCGGATAATTATAAAGGTCTTTAGATATCCCAAGCAAAAAAAAAAAGAAAAAGTACACAGTTTCGAACCTGTGGCCTTCCGGGTGTTAGGCGGATGTGTTAACATCTACACTACAGATATGTTATTATTGGTGACCGAGAAAACAGGTGCCGAGTAATTGAGGAAAATGTTCCCTTCCATAGGAATAACCTTAGACCCGATTTGGGGGTTCGTAACTCATGTTCTACTAGTGACACGAGGATGTCCTTTAAGTATGTTATAGACCAATTTACCCCCCATCCAACCATACTAAAAACTTGGGCATCGAGTAAACAGGGACCGAGTAATTGAGCAAAATGTTCCCCTCCTTAGGAATAATCTAAGACCCAATTTTGGGGGCTCGTAACTCATGTAATACTAGTGATACGGGGATGTCCTTTGAGTATGTTATAGACCAATTTACCCCCCATCCAACCATACTAAAAACTTAGGGCTACGACAAACAGGGGCCAAGTAATTAAGCAAAACGTAAAAAAACAACCCTGTCCATCGGAATAGCATTACACTAAATTCTGGAGGCTCGTAACTTTGGTTCTACCAAAGATACGGGAATGTAAATAATGTCACCTTGACACAAATGTTCGGATAATTATAGAGGTCTTTAGATATCCAAGCAAAAAAAAAAAAGAAAAAGTACACGGTTTCGAACCTGTGGCCTTCCGGGTGTTAGGCGGATGTGTTAACATCTACACTACAGATATGTTATTATTGGTGACCGAGAAAACAGGGACCGAGAAAACAGGGACCGAGTAATTGAGGAAAATGTTCCCCTCCATAGGAATAACCTTAGACCCGATTTTGGGGGTTCGTAACTCATGTTCTACTAGTGACACGAGGATGTCCTTAAAGTATGTTATAGACCAATTTACCCCCCATCCAACCATACTAAAAACTTGGGGATCGAGTAAACAGGGACCGAGTAATTGAGCAAAATGTTCCCCTCCTTAGGAATAATCTTAGACCCAATTTTGGGGGCTCGTAACTCATGTAATACTAGTGATACGGGGATGTCCTTTGAGTATGTTATAGACCAATTTACCCCCCATCCAACCATACTAAAAACTTAGGGCTACGACAAACAGGGGCCAAGTAATTAAGCAAAACGTAAAAAAACAACCCTGTCCATCGGAATAGCATTACACTAAATTCTGGAGGCTCGTAACTTTGGTTCTACCAGAGATACGGGAATGTAAATAATGTCACCTTGACACAAATGTTCGGATAATTATAAAGGTCTTTAGATATCCCAAGCAAAAAAAAAAAGAAAAAGTACACGGTTTCGAACCTGTGGCCTTCCGGGTGTTAGGCGGATGTGTTAACATCTACACTACAGATATGTTATTATTGGTGACCGAGAAAACAGGCCTAGTAATTGAGGAAAATGTTCCCCTCCATAGGAATAACCTTAGACCCGATTTTGGGGGTTCGTAACTCATGTTCTACTAGTGACACGAGGATGTCCTTTAAGTATGTTATAGACCAATTTACCCCCCATCCAACCATACTAAAAACTTAGGGCTACGACAAACAGGGGCCAAGTAATTAAGCAAAACGTAAAAAAACAACCCTGTCCATCGGAATAGCATTACACTAAATTCTGGAGGCTCGTAACTCTGGTTCTACCAGAGATACGGGAATTGTAATTAATGTCACCTTGACACAAATGTTCGGATAATTTAGAGGTCTTTAGATATCCCAAGCAAAAAAAAAAAAAGAAAAAGTAAACGGTTTCGAACTGGCTTCCGGGTGTTAGGCGGATGTGTTAACATCTACACTACAGATATGTTATTATTGGTGACCGAGAAAACAGGGACCGAGTAATTGAGGAAAATGTTCCCCTCCATAGGAATAACCTT
>JAEQBA010002195.1:0-17904 GCA_019434445.1 Phalangium opilio | reverse complement strand
TTCCGATAGCCAAAAGTGCCGTCGCGTTCGCTTCCCTTTGACGCATCTCTTCCAACTCCGCTCGTTGCATCTAATTAACGTAACCAATTAGCGGTCTTATTCCTGATCAGCGCCACCTACCCATAGCGGCGACTTTGGGAACTACTGTAAACGGCAAGCCAATCAGATGTCGCTAAAATCTGATGACGTCATTTTGGTAAGACCCCAAAGAGTGCCCGTCAGTGACGTCACCAGATTTTAGCGGCATCTGATTGGCTTGCCGATTACAGTAGTTCTCAAAGTCGCCGCTATGGGTAGGTGGCGCTGATCAGGAATAAGGCTAATTAATTAAAAAAAGAAAAACATTAAATTACAATAAAAACACATCAATACCTCTTTGGCTTTTTGCTTTAGTTTTAACTGTTCAGGATCTTCTAACTTTGAACGACTCTATTTTTTAAAAAATAAAAAGAGTTAAAAAAAAAACAAACTCCTTTTTCAAAACGTTCGTCAGTTCCGTTCAGTTCTTGCCTTGGCAGCCCGTAATAGAATTTCTCTTTCTTGTTCTTCGTGGCGTTTCTTTTCCAACCTGTCTAATTCTTCTAGAAACTTAAGTTGACCTTTGACATCTTGCGTTACTTCAAACCTTGGGTCGTTCTGAATAAATAATTGGGTCGAAACAAATAGGTTAATTAAATTTAAAAACTCTTAAGTCTATTAATTTGAATTTCGGACAAACGTACTTTAATATTTTCGAGTCGATGTTCGGCAATGACTCCTAGCTTTTCGACCAAAGTTTTTAATCTTTCCTGCGTCGCGTGTGATATCAAGGAAAGCACTTCGGATGACGCTTCTTCTAAACCGTGTTCTGATACTAATATAGACAGGTTTAAATAAAGATTTTATTATGAAAATCATTTAAGAAAGATAGTACGAGGGAAACGGACGGGCGGGCGCGTCGGAAAAACGGACGGACGGACGGGCGGGTGGGAGCGTCAGAAAAACGGACGGGCGGACGGGAGCGTCGGAAAAACGGACGGACGGACGGGCGGGTGGGAGCGTCAGAAAAACGGACGGGCGGACGGGAGCGTCGGAAAAACGGACGGACGGGAGCGTCGGAAAAACGGACGGGCGGGCGGGAGCGTCGGAAAAACGGACGGGAGCGTCGGAAAAACGGACGGACGGGCCGGAAAAACGGACGGACGGGTGGGAGCGTCGGAAAAACGGACGGACGGGTGGGAGCGTCGGAAAAACGGACGGACGGGTGGGAGCGTCGGAAAAACGGACGGACGGGTGGGAGCGTCGGGAAAACGGACGGACGGGCGGGTGGGAGCGTCGGGAAAAACGGACGGGCGGACGGGAGCGTCGGAAAAACGGACGGGCGGGTGGGAGCGTCAGAAAAACGGACGGACGGGAGCGTCGGAAAAACGGACGGACGGGAGCGTCGGAAAAACGGACGGACGGGAGCGTCGGAAAACGGACGGACGGGAGCGTCGGAAAAACGGACGGACGGACGGGCGGGTGGGAGCGTCGGAAAAACGGACGGACGGGCGGGAGCGTCGGAAAAACGGACGGACGGACGGGAGCGTCGGAAAAACGGACGGACGGGAGCGTCGGAAAAACGGACGGGCGGGTGGGAGCGTCGGAAAAACGGACGGGCGGGCGGGAGCGTCGGAAAAACGGACGGACGGGCCGGAAAAACGGACGGACGGGTGGGAGCGTCGGAAAAACGGACGGACGGACGCGTCGGAAAAAAGGACGGGCGGACTACTCGCACACATTAGGGTCAAAGATAAAAATACACCAACTTACATAGACTGTTAATTCGTTGTTGAAGTGGCGACGTTGGGAAGAAATTCTCATCTTTACAGGACCTGATCTGCGTGCCAACAATCTCGGCATTGGCTGCTAAGATCCTTTGACTTTCCTCGACCAAGTTAACGCCGCCCATAGCCGCCACGTCATTGATATCATCGTCATCCCGACTCGAGCTTAACGAGGCAAAATTGCGCTTTTGTTCCCGTTCCTTGGCAGCAGCGCCGCCCCCACTTTTGGAGCCACCTTTAGAGGACGTTGACGTGCTCTGAGGAGGGGTGGGAGGTGGTGGCACTGATGGTGTGACAGTGGCGGTAGTGACAGTCTGGGTATGGGGGCCCAAGGTAGTAGAGGGAGGCGCCACCACCGAAACTGGCGCGGGAGGTTGGAGGGGTGCTTGTGGCGGATTCTTAGGAGAGGCTAACGACGTGACAAGGAGGCTTTTACTGGCATTGACTCCGCCTGCCGTTGACGTTAATCGAGGCTAAACAATGAAATCGACGTCAGACATTTTTTTTTTATAGTCCTGTATGAAAGACAGGGGGGGGGGGGCTTACCCTGTACTGGGCATTTTGGTGTTCCTTTAAAGCGTGCCTCTGATTCTGCACCTGATGCCAAAAGTTTTGTAGACTTTTATTGTGTTGTTGAACGGGAGGGCTACTTCGCATTCTAGGAGGAGCGCTACGTACCGTTAAAAGCCTCTGTTGACCCATTAGAGGAGGGCCCCCCAACTGTCCCCCCAATTGCCCCACCGCCCCAGCACCCAACACCCGCAATCCTCCAACAACCGAATTGGGAGTGGGTGGAGCGAGTGGTCGAGTCTGAAAATAAATAATTTATAATTAGCGTCATCAAGATGAAGATTGATTCCCCGTGAAACTAATTATTTACCTGCATTTGGGGTATGGGGGGCTGCGTAGGTGGTAAGGTGACCGCTCCTGGTGCAGGAGGTCGAACCCCCTCTATCGTTAACTCTTTTGTCATCAGGGAATGTCTCAAATATGGTAAACTTTTCTGTAAAAAGAGATAAAATGATTACCCCCTACGGGGAAATGAGTTTCTTTAACGAAAGAAAGGGTGTAATTACTTTAAGGAAGGGAACGAGGCAAGGCTGGGGTGAAGAATTCAATTCCCTTTGAAGTTGATTGGTGAAATCTTCAGGCTGGATGGCCCCATCCTTAAAAAACCCCCGTCAAAATCAAATTTAAGTGTCAAAAGAGTTCAAGATCAAGCCAAAGCCAAAAATAGGTCAACACACGGACAGTGGTGTGCGAGTCCCGTTTTTTCGGTTTCGAGCCGAGTCTGAGTATCGAAACTAATTTCTTATCGAGTAACTATCGAGCCGAGTCTCAAAAATACTTTCGAGTATCGTAACTAATTTCTTATCGAGTATCGAGCCGAGTCTCAAAAATACTTTGGAGTATCGAGTATTTAATTTAGATAGGTCAAATTTTGTTTGTTCTTTCGAGTAATGTAATTATCGAGTCTCAAATATTGACTTGTCGAGTAGCAATTTTGTTAATTTCTTAAAAATAACGAAGAAGATTTTCAATTATCTAACATCGAACTAGTTCAAAAAGATTGTTAGTGGTCAATTAAACATTGAACAGGTGATTTTCAAAATAAATGATCATGAACTCATCGTCTGCTATAGTTGTAAGCCTCGGACTCGAGTATTTGTCGGAGTATTTAAAATATTAAAAAGCTACTCGAATCTGTCTCGAGTATCTCAATGTGTTGTTATCGAGTATCGAGTCGAGTACTCGTCTCGATACTCGAACCGAGTACTCGAACTTAACGAGTACTCGCACACCCCTGCACACGGACCATTTTTGTCTAACGTGTAACAAAACATTTTCTTACAATCAAACCCTGAATCAGATTTTTTACGTTAGTCGCAACTTGTTCCGGTTGATCTGTAGCCAAACGTATTAAAGTTGATAAGAAATTCTTACATTTCTTTTTCGCGGTGTTGGGAGACATCTATAAGATGGAACAAAAGTTTTCTAACACCGTTCGTCACCCCAAAAAAAAACTAAAACTAAACTTGAGATTCTAACAATTACTTGAGAAGGTGTTGTGGCCGATTGGCTATTAGCGGTACTGGTTTGTATACTGAGTGGTTGGGTAGCACTGGGGGCCGGGCTAGAAGAAGGCGGCGTGGGTGGCATCCCCTTCTGAAGGGAGGAAGGGGACGGTGCGTGTTGTTGGTGAATGACAGGCGCTTGGCTAGAGACAACCACGTTGCTGCTGTGATGACTGGGGACACTAGTAACCAGATTCAAACCGCCTTGACCATGTTGAAGAACAGTTCCCATAACATGTTGACCACCCGCCGTTGTCTATAAAACAGACTATTCCTATTCCGTACAACTTTTCCAAAATTAAACGTTTCTTACATGAACAGTATGAATTTGACCAGTTTTGACTCCAGATGCTGAGGAAACGGGAAGAGAAGTGACAATTTGTTGCGGGGTCAAGGTTCTAATACCTCCTTGATGACCAGGCTGAGAAATAATACCAAAAAATTGTGTCGGAAGTGTAAGAAGGGTTATCTTCTATTCAATCCTGATACGCGAGGTATTAGCTTCGCTTCTTACCACCGATTGTAGTCTGTAAGTTGTTTGCGTGTTTGGCGCCCCTGATTGGGTGGTAGGGGTCAATCCAGGTGCCATATTTAACACCTGGAATTGACCATTTTCTGTCTTAAAGAGTAAAGCGCCCCGTACCATCCCTGGTTGTAATGTTATTGTGTTCTGAAATAAAAACAAATCAACGTTCTTATGCCTGAAAGACTTCAATTATTAAATTTCTTTAATTAACTAAACTTAATCTATTCTAAAGATTCATTAACTTTCAGAAATATGTCAGAAACTTTAACTTTGATTGATAGGAAAGGTTAGTTAAGATTAACACATGGAAAACGCAATATATTGAAATATATAGAGTAGTGGCACTCCATGTTAACTACCCATAGAGCTTAATACAGTCAAAGGCAAGTAGGTGCCATTACTCTATTGATGGAACTTTTATCTATCAGAGTGGGTCATAGTACACCTAGGAATATCAGCTAGCCTCATTGGATCTAAATTTTTCTCACAGATTAGTTAGCATAGCTCAAAGTTCGATAGAAAGTTTCATATACTAGAACATAGAACATCCACATTGATTGTGATAGAACTACTTCTAAAGGAAATGTGACAGGTGCAAACTAAAGACCTTCAAACAAGTGTAAGTGGCTAATGAAGGCTCATTTGACTTAAAAATGGTAATAAATCTGCCTTTCTAAGGTTAAATTATGGAACAATTCTTATATTTTACAATTAATTTATGAGGATCATATGAAAACTGACCTGTCCAGGCACTGGGGACGAGTGTCTGGCTCCCGCGGCGGCGATGACCTGTTGGTTGGAAGCTAGTCGAACAGGGTTTCCCGCGATGACCATCCTGGGGGCCAAAGTCTTTTGTTGGGGTCCTCTTGCAGGGGCCATATTAACAATCTGCATACCAGGGATTAGTCCTCCACCAGGGTTAGAGACCATTTGGGTAACGACATTAACGGCTTGACCACCCTGCGATGGCTTGGAGACGGGTCCAGCACCCATCAGGTTGGGGCCGGCCAATGTGACGATGGAACCCGCGGGGGGAGTCGCGCTGTTTTCGCGCCGAATATTTTGGCTTTCTTTCTTTTTATTTCTCTCTATGGCCAGCTCCCTTCCGGGGGCCACTAAGGGGGTTTTGGGCGAGTTTAATTGGGCTTGCAGGGCATAATTGGGTCCCGAAGGACTCGAAATGACGATGGGTTGCTGTTGCGAGGCGACGTTCGCCAAGTTCCGCATCGCGGCCATCCCGCCGGGAGTCGTAGCGACGGGGTTACTTAAGCCTAAATTAGGCCTAACGAGATTACCGTTGGGAAGAGCCATTTTCCTTCTGGTTTGTTGTATCACAGTGTTATTTAACGCCGACGACGGAGAATTGAAGGATGTGGCCGCCGTAGAATAGACGATTTTGACGGCATCTGCCCCGGGTTGGCCCCCCGGAAGGGCCGCCACCGAAGTTAGGCTTAATCGCGGCGCCCCCGCGTTCGCGTAGCCGCTGGCGGGAAGGGCCCCCGAGGTTAGTATTCCGGCGGGCATAACGACCGGGTTGGCCCGGGAGGTCGGTATCGGGTTTGCCGTCGAGGAATTGGAATTATCTGTGGCGCGTTTTTGAGACGACGGGTTTTGGTTTTCGTTCGCGTGATTATTAGCGGAAGCCGAATTATTTTGACTGTGACTAGCGTTACGAACATTGGGCGAATTTTCCGATAATTGAGACTCGAGCGAACCCACGATAGCACTGACCGCCGATTCGTCCACTTCGGACGTGAAAATATCGTCGAGTGTCTTCGGGTCAGCCATTTTCGATTTTCCGAGCATTTTCCCTCAATACACTACTTTTAGGCTGACGATTTGCCCTGCTTCGAGCGGGAAGTCGGGAACGTAGCCGCTCCGACCGGAGAGGACAGCGGCAGCTTCTTTCCTTATAGCGCGTGCGCGAACTGCGCGTTTTTTGACCTCATTATTACGTCACGAGTATGTGCTGGAAATAAACTAAAACTTAACATCCTTCTCTATTCCTTTCCAATCGATAAAAAATCGAATTTAAAATAAATTCGAATTGTTTCTCTATTTCATTTTAAAATTTTATCTATTAATTCCGTTAATGTCGATTATTTACACTAATCACGTAGTACCTGACGGTACTTTAGGAATCAAAAATATCTCTTCGGTTGCTTATTGCTGGCCCTAATTTTGTCCCGGGCTTTACGTCACGAGGTTCTCGCCGTGGTTCTCGTTTACATCCCCCCTATTATACGAAAATCTAAATAGGCCTATATTTGTTAAAATAAAATAAAACATTTTACGCAACTACAAAATATTAGCAATACAATGATTAAAACCGATTACATAATGAAAAATAAAATTTTTGCGACTTAAATTACGAAAAATCGACCCAGAATATCGGGAGAAAGCGTAATTTTCTTTGGAAGAGTAAAGAAATTTGCATAAAGGGTGAGCGGGAGGGTAACGACGGTGGCGCTCCCCACGGCCTCCCTGTCGATCACTTCGGGGCATAAAATGGCGTTGTTTTCAGTCGCATCCTCCTAGATCTCAAAGTTACGCCGAAGGATAGAGAACGAATCTTCATCGGTTTACATCGATTTAAATCGCGAATTAAATCTAATTAAAAATGAGTGGAGGCGGAATTCCCTATCTGGGAAGCAAGATTAGTTTGATATCCAAGTCGGAAATTCGGTATGAAGGGATTCTTTATACTATTGATACCAAAGAATCCACGGTCGCCTTAGCCAAAGGTAACTATGCGTAAATCTTTGCTTAATGACAATTAAAGTAATTACGCGACATTTAACGGACCAAAATATAGGCCTAGTTATAATTCTTAATATTTGCCGTCGATAAAATATTCCAAAACCATAAATAATTTTAAACAAAGAAAATGTATTAGACAGATCTGAACTTCGACCTTTTTAGGGTTTCTTTCAATGGCTTCGGCAGTTATCTTAATTAATTGAAATATTAAACCTATAGCTTTAAAATTAATTTAATGTCTTTAAAGTGCGCTCCTTTGGGACCGAAGACAGACCTACAGAGCGTCCAGTAGCTCCCAGAGATGAGGTGTATGAGTACATCATCTTTCGGGCTAGTGACATCAAAGACTTGCATGTCTGCGAGCCCCCCAAGCCACAACCCACCTTGACGGGCGGATTACCCAATGATCCCGCTATTGTCCAGGTAAACTCTGCGCTAGTTTCTCAGGTATGGTTTCCAACAAAGGTATCCTTGTCCCTGATTTGAAACACTTCTTTGTCCTGTTGCTAGGGTCACTAAATAGCTTCGTTTTTTTTCCTCCCCATTGTTTCTTAGCATTCAGCCCCTGTGACTGGAGGCTTTCCCAGCTTTAATCAACCCAGTTATGGACCAATTGGAGCAGTTCCTCCATATCAAAGTTATTCCTCCACATCAGCGCATGTTCCCCAACCTTTCGCTTCGGCAGCATCCCAGAATTCTGGTACCTTTTGTTGAGTAAAGGCATAAAGGCCTTCTTACGAACTTTGTTAAACAAATTGGACAGGTTCCCGATCAGGTACTCCGACACCGACTCCTCAGCAGGCCGGTAGTGGTGCGCAGTCATCCTTGCGCAAGAGTCCTTCCATTGACCAAGGTGTGCAAGCGACTGGCTCCAATCTTATCAATCTTTCCTCTTCTCGAGGAGGCGGGCATGAGGAGGTGAAAGAACCTCGCAGATCCGTCCCCTCTCAGGCCAATAACGCACCCAATCAACGTCGGCCTCAACAAGCCCCCAACCAGCGTCAACCGCCCAGAGGAAGTGAGTCTCCTTCCTCCTCGAGACTGAAACGAGTCGTTTTTCTTGTTATAATGTTTTGAGTCTTATAGGAGGAGCTGCCAGAAGAAGTCGAGGTGGACCTCGTAGCACCAGCAGTCGAGTGGTGGTCAACAACCTGGTCAACCTACTAATAAGCCTGGGCAAAATTACTCTTCGCGAAGCAAAGAAGTCCTCAAGTTCGAGAACGATTACGACTTTGAACAAGCGAACGCCGAGTTTATAGAATTGGAGAGCAAGTTGGCTAAAACTAAGATTGAAGACCCTGTCGTACCGAGTAAAGACGACAAGAAAGACGATTCCGGCAATGAGACACAGGCGGGAGAAAGCCACGAAGAAGAGGATTCCAGTGTGGCTTACGATAAGGCCAAATCCTTTTTCGACAACATCAGCTGCGAACTCGAGAACGAGCCTTGGAGAGAAGCAAGGGAAACTTCCAGCGTGTCGACTGGCGTCAAGAAAGAAAGCTTAACTCCGAGACATTTGGAGTATCTCAAAGCAACAACTGGATGCGACGTAATGCTTGGAGAGGCCGAGGAGGCTACTACAATCGCGGAAGAGGCGGACCCAGAGGTGGTAGAGGACAAGGAGGTCAATCCAGAGGTGGTCGGGGAGGAAACAGAATGGGTTTGTATTGTATATTATTAGCGAGCGTCTTCAAATCCTTAATGTTGACAAGTTTAAATTTAATCTTTTCGTAATTAGGTTACAACAATCAAGCTGCCAATAACCAAAACCGCGCTAAACCAGTCAACCAAGCTGTATGATGATGATCCCGTGTTTTTTCCATACATTGAAACTTCATTTTTCTCAAAATCTCTCAAGAACTGGCGGACGAAAATCTGAAAAATATGAAATAAGATTTTTGCGGTACCTGAACTCAAAAAAAAAAAAAAAAATGTTTTAAGTTTCATTAATATTATTTTGAGCGTTTTGTTGACAAAAAAAAAATAAACAAAACGCGAACGCGGCTATTTAAACGGGGGAAAAATTAAAACACTAATTGAAATTTATATTTTTCAAATGTAACGCTAAGAAACCAAATTTCCGTTCGGTAATAGTTAGTGGGAAGAAACACTTTATTACCACGAAACTATCAAGGCGCTAAAACGGAAATTTAGTAATTTACCCTTTTTTTTATTATTTTTTTTTAATTTAAAATGAGTATTAGTTTATAATATAATAGGCGTTATTAATTTTCCCCTTAAAAGCTTTATATTTGAAATGAAAGGCTTAATTCTTATTGTTTCAATACCCAAATGATTGTAGTAGGAGTATTGAGAACTATAAACCTGTTAACGTTTAGTCGAGATGCCATAATCATGGTACAATAATCGACAAATGTAAGAGACTCCCAGTGAAACAAATATTTCATAGTTTTTTTTTCTTGTAAATATTATATACTTGAAACGGAAAAATAAAAACAAAAATATCTTTGGTTTCAAAAAAAAATACTTGAATATAATCTTTCTGTCATTATTGGCCTGCCTATAATTACCTTAGAGAACGTATCTCCGGAAACATCGGTGAAAAGGCGCAATATAGTAACTAGTGCCATGAAATAATATGTGGATCGCTACCGCAGAGTACTATTTTATATGAAACATTGGCCAGGGGATAAATGAGGTGAGGTAAGGTAAGATGGATTGGAAATTATAATGGGCGACCACCGACCTCACGCTCTCATGGTACGTACGCTCCTACCCTTCGGTAGGCGATTGTTAAGTACAGCAGCGTAGCGGACTAGCGGCATTGTATTTGTATGAGAACTATCCTCTATTTTTAAGACAGAGGGGGCGCCCTTTACGTACGATTTCGTACTGTACGACCCTACCTACACGTTGAGGATGCTGGGTGGACTTCGGTACTGTAGGTGAGAGCCCCAGTCCGTGCGCTCCAGGAATGGAAGGTATGTCTGGGGGTTGGGTTGACCAAGGAACTTCCGGTCTATGCAATTTCAATGTAGCCGGAAATACCTCGGTCAACCGAGCCTGCCTTTGGAGCGTACTAGGAGGGGCCAGACAAAAATTTACACTAGAGGAAGCTACACTTTCCATTCCTGGGGCGTGTATCTTCTTTGGTCCGTGAGGGCATTGGACGGTCTTTTATAGCGCGCGGAGCCAGCGTGATCTAGTGGGCCATGACTGAACTGATCCAAACTGATCTGCCATTCAATCAACAATGGCGTCTGCTTCTACTATGTCTAGTCCCTTTGCTGTACTAGGAGAAACGATAGATTTAACATTATCACAATTAAATGGTACTTTTAAACTATTTAATTAATCGTTTAACTGATCCTTGTATTTTTCCAGAGAAAAGTGACTCTCGAAATCATAACTACTTAGGCATAAACGAATTTTGGAATGCATTTGGTAAGTTAGGGCCAAGGCTTAAGAATAACGTGACATAAACTGAAACCATGCTGGAACTGATTTATTTAAATAAAATTTAGTTTCAACATCAAAAGTGGTATCACACGAAGCGACTAAATTAAGTTTAACGCTCTCAAAACCACCTTATCCTAGTAGAGAAGAAATAAACCTTATGCTGATAATATAGAAAAAGCTGTTATAAGCCTTTTAACTGCTTATGTAAAGTTAAATCCAAGTTATGGTGAGTTTTTGACAAAAGTTTGTGACACTTAGAGGAAATTCATTAAATTTTGAGTGTTTTTAAAGGCTCTACTTTAAATAAAATTGTAAAAACAACCCTTCTTAATATATTAACCAGTATTAGAAGTCTATGTACAGAAGTTACAAACCTTAGGTATTGTTAATCTATTAATTCCAATTAAGTTTAACATTTAAAAGATTAAATTTTTATTTAAAATTTTAAAGTCCATCTCTAGTTTCAATAGGAAATGTTTGGGAACAATGCAATAAAGTTCCTAATCTCCCAAAAGGTTAAATAATCTTGTTAAGACTAATTATAATTAAGTATAATTAGCCATTTAATTTAAATAGATAATAAAGAAGCTGTACTTCAAAATGTTATCAGTGAATTAGGATTAGTTGATGATGCCTTAACAGAATTACAAGGAGAAGTGACAGGAGTAGAGGAGGAGCAAGAGTGTCAATGGAATGATTTAGAAAAGCAAATGTTACCTTATTGTCTGGGATTGATCAAAGCCTCCAAAGCCCTTCTAAAGAAACTAAAGTCTTCATGGAGGGAAATGTCGTTAGAAAATGATGATTCCAACAGTAATAGACTCCTGGATGAAGTCAACACTCTGGTTATATTAACCAGCAGTTACGTAGATGATTTCATCCTTTCAATTTACCCTCCCATTGATCATTCTCATCTGAAAAATAATGTAAAAGATTTAAATTAAATTAAATTAAATTACTTTTTCTTTTTAAGTAATTAATTTAATTTTATTTTAAAATATATTTTAGTCTAAAATTTTAATGGAACATTTGATAAAAGTTTTGGAGATTTTAAAGTAAGATTGATAATTTAATTAGTTTAAACAGGATTAATAACTAACTATTTATTTATTACTTGGTATGGGATTTTTTTTTTAGAAATGGACCAAATTGGGATTGGATTGATTTTTTGACAAAAGCTATTCATCATAATTATGATAAAATTGATGAATTAGCCTTGGAAGATTAAAAATTTTTATAAAGATGTTTTTTGTTGGTTATTACTTGATTAAAAATATTCTGAATTATTCTTTGTAAAATCGTTACTTTTTAATTTAAATATAAAATAGAGTAGTGGCACTCCATGTTAACTACCCATAGAGATTAATACAGTCAAAGGCAAGTAGGTGCCATTACTCTATAAACACAAAAAACATTAAAGGCACAGTCTCAATAAAACAATTTAAGACATAGTCAATAAAAATTCTAAAGGCACAGTCTCAATAAAAATTCTAAAGGCCCAGTCTCAATAAAAATTCTAAAGGCACAGTCTCAATAAAAATTCTAAAGGCACAGTCTCAATAAAAATTCTAAAGGCCCAGTCTCAATAAAAATTTCTAAAGGCCCAGTATCGATAAAAATTCTAAAGGCTAGTCTCAATAAAAATTCCAAAGGCACAGTCTCAATAAAAATTCTAAAGGCACAGTATCGATAAAAATTCTAAAGGCTAGTCTCAATAAAAATTCCAAAGGCACAGTCTCAATAAAAATTCTAAAGGCACAGTCTCAATAAAAATTCTAAAGGCACAGTCTCAATAAAAATTCTAAAGGCACAGTCTCAATAAAAATTCTAAAGGCACAGTCTCAATAAAAATTCTAAAGGCACAGTCTCAATAAAAATTCTAAAGGCACAGTCTCAATAAAAATTCTAAAGGCACAGTCTCAATAAAAATTCTAAAGGCACAGTCTCAATAAAAATTCTAAAGGCACAGTCTCAATATATATATATCTATAAAATAGGTAGCAAAATGCGGATGGCTTAATAATTGGGGCTATCTTTGAAAAGTTGGCTATAGCTAAAGGCCGGCCAATTCTACTTATCGAACCTCTATTTCTAACGCTTTTAACTAATAGCGCGATAACTAATATAGCATTTGGAAGGGGGGAAGAGAGATGGGGGACAGCCCCGAAGAATAGAATAGATAGGGAAAAGGGGGGGTTCGACTGATAAAAGCTCAGCGCCAAGTGAGTTATTAAAGAGATATCTCTGTGGTGGGCGCCAAATAAGCAAACTCCATATTTTCGTTGGTAGCTGCTGCCGTGCGTTCCGTTCTAATCTTTGTCGCGAGGGGGGGGGGGTACAACCCCATAGATGGCGGGAGGGGGGGCGAGGAAAACGATCCAATTATAAATCGGCTGTCAGCGATTCTGCGGGACAGCTCCCCCGATAAAGTCCGCTTGTTCTCTTCTCATCTTTCTACCTAGGTGATTTCCAAAAGAAGCTAGCAGCCCCAATACTCGGCCCCCCACACCGTACTAACGCTATACCAAATCGTGTAAGGCCCCATCAATTTAAATAGAACGGTTAGGTTACGCCAATATCTATAGAGTTACGGTGTGTTCGCATTTGAACCAAAAAATAACTGGCATTTGAACCAAAAAATAACTGGCATTTGAACCAAAAAATAACTGGCTTTTGACTCTACCATGCAGGGAATCTGAATGGTCTCCTTGTGTAACACCTGAAGCCAACTGGCCTCCTTGTCTAAATCAGTTTCTTAGTTAAATTTAAGGGTCATACGTAAAATACTTGGGACAATCTTAACTTGAAAACAGTGTCCTTTAGGGCAAACAAAATGGAGATAGAAGTTACATACATTTTCGACTCCCCCTTAAATCATGGCAGAATTATCAAAAACACCCTGTATAGTGAGTGTGATTTTATAAAATTAACACATTTTTACCTTCTGGTTACGCTACTCACTAACTACACTATCTAATTTTGATATAGTCTTTAAGCACCTTAGAAAGAAAAAAAAAACTAAAATTAATAAATTTATTTTCCAAGCCACTCAATATATACGCTACATTCAAATACGCCTAAAAATGCAATGTAAATGCGAACGGGGACTAAACATACAGGATATAAAAATATAAAACGATTGGGGGTGTCACCCCCGGGGATGGGGGGGGGTTGTGGAGGTAAAGTATTATCGGTCGTAGCCGAGGTTTATTCGCCTTCTGATTTATAAGCAAATTTGGGGACAGAAGCGGATAGTACCAGCACCAAGCACCACCACCTTGTGGCTCGGCCATGGGGTGGGGGTTTGACCCCCACTAGATCTTCGATAATGAAGCCAAAATGGCCTTAAGAGGTTTTGGGGGGGGCTTGAAAGGAGGGGATGGAGGGGGTCTTTACCTTTCCTCCGTCATATATTATTGACTTAAATTCACTTTCAATAAATCGCTTAGAAGCAAAAAATATAGATTGTAGAATGTTTTATTCTACCTATCCCCCTTCCCCCAGGGGGCTCTTACCCAATTGGGGGGAGTGTTATGGGGGGGTCAGGTTATATAGATTTCCAAGAGCCAATTATAATTCATATTAATCGGTTTAAGACTAAGGCTTCTGTTGTTATTTTCCTACAACCAACTTAGAGAAAGTTGGTTAATGGAGTTGTAAAAAAAAAAGTGCCGATATTTCATAAATACTATTTTCTTTTTAGTGTCTATGAGGATAAGAAACTCTTTACGGTTTCAAATCACTTCAAACAGCGGGGTAACGCTGGGTAGTGTAGCTCATCCACAGTTACAAATAGTTGGCGCTTTAGAAAGTGAGGGGTTACTGAGAGAGGTGAAAGTTCACGTCATGGAAACGATTAGTGACGGTAATTTTTATCGCTTCATTAAAAATTATTGTAGTACCTAACTTTTTAATTGCCCAAAAAATTGTGGGAACAAAAACCGATTAGGGCCTTTTAAATAAAAGTTGGGTACAATAATGGCCCCCCAACAAAATTTAATTCCCCACAAGGGATTATACTTTCAAATCACGATACTTTGAAATGAAGTTTTTTTTTACGGCAAAGGGAGGACCTTATTTTTTTTTTTTTGAAAGCCCCATAAATGTTTTCAATTCGGAAGTAAGGTCTCTTTTGTCCTAAAAAGTATATTTCTTATCGTATTGGGTTTAAAAATTGGGCGCTAATAGAGTTTCTCTTCCCCTAGTACATGTAGTATTTGAGTGGCTTGGAAAACATTACTCCCTTCGCCCAATTTGAAACGATCCGCAAACTGCATGGTGAGGTGTAAAAAGTGATTAACGAAATCGGTAATGTTAGATTGAGCAGCGGGGGAATAAACTCCCGCATTTTATCGTACAAACCAAGAAAATGAATTCTTATTACAATACGAGCATCATGAAGCTATTCCTTATACTCATGAATATATAGCAACAAAACTAAATTAAGCTTCTATTTCGGATCAGAAGTATATAATACTTCTCTTCGAGAGAAGTGTACCAACCACAAAGCGGGAGGGTAATTGTAACATGATTCTTCCTACCCAACATCACAACAACCGAATCACATACGCGATAAATAGTTCCGTCATCATTACTCTATTAGGGCTTAACTATTTGCCAAGGCGCATGCGCTTGTGGTCATTTTTGTCCCACGTCAAGACAATCAAGGTTTATGGGTTGATTACTGAGGATTTAGTACCTACCAAACAGTTATAGAATTAACCTAAGCACGGTGTGATGCCCATCAGAAGTTTGATGAGAGGGAGAGCAAACAACTGGGAAGAATCATGCTACATATCTAGAGTATTAAGAGGATACGGGGTGTCACTCTTCTTCTATTATCCCCTTCTGATATGATTAAAATTGTTTTAAATTAAGTACCTGTTATATTCCTGATGAAAATGCGTCGAGACGCGCCTTTATCTCGGTTAGGAAATAAGGAGTAAGCTAGGGGCTTGGAGGAAATGCTCATACCAATTTTTTATCATTACGATTGACTTTTTGAGCAAGGAAACTCCCCCGACTAGTATCGCGGCTCGGGAAAAGAGTTAAAAATGTTCCCTTTTTCCGACTCAACGTCGAAGAACAATGAAATTTGACAAAGCCCAAAACAATAAAGAACTCGAAAAAGTACGACGTCTCCCCTTTGCGCCTCTCTATTTTAACGACCCAAAAATACTTTCTCATCGAAGAGAATACGAAATACACCATACTACTCTTTAGCTCGAATAAAGTTAAAAGGGAACGACTAAGGTAGTGTCATATTACCTTTAAAAAGGAAACTGTTAAATTTTTTTTCTCCCCAAAGCGTAATCGCAACTTGAAGGAAACGTTTAATGTTTTTTCGCAAATTCTGATTTCGTTCCAATAATGGTTGGGAATTCAATACGATAAAAAGACAGAAAACTATTTATTAAAACGAGGTGCAGCTGTATAGTAATTACTTTATTACTAGCTTACTAGAGACACTAAAGGGCTTCAGCCTTTGTTGACGTTCCCCCTTACCCCCAATTTCAATACATTACTTAATTATGATCTGGCTGCAGAAATACCTAGATTTCTTCCACTTGGTATCGTTAACAGGTCATTTTCAGGGCCTTTCTGCTTGAATTAGAATGGAGGATGTGTAAAAACCGTCACCCCTGTGACCCCTGACGTCACAACGAATGTATTTGAACTTAGAAATCACGTAACATTAACGTAGGTAGCGATCTGCACCGTGACTCCCGTGACCGAATATAAACAAGTTATCTTTACGTCGACAGTTGTCCTATAGCCAATGAAATGCGAGGAAGGAGAAGCCAGCGGTTTCACAAAGTTTTAAGCCCTTCCCCTTACCGTCAATGAGATATTAGTATTGGGTCTATGGCCTCTTAAACATTCCAAGTGAAAGAAATCTATATGCATTCCTGATCTGGCTAATTTTTATCCCAAAATGTTCACTGTTGTAGAATAGCATTTTAGTTCACATAACCTATTTATTTCTTCAGGATCGGAGACGTCAGATATTGTTCTCGATTTTTTTTTATTTTCAAAGTTATTAAATCAATTTTTCATTTTCCTCGAGCTAGGTCTAGGTGTTTGGCGCGAGAGAGCTTAAAATTTAGAGAAAAAGGCGCTATCTTTTTTGAACCGGCTGTTACTTTTAAAGTTTATCAATTTTTTATTATTTTTTTCGGGGGTCTTCTGGGTCCTGCGCGGATGTAGGGGACGTAGGAGGGAGGGAAGAGCCTAACACCGGACTCTTTCACGGTCCACTTCGGATCTCCATCGGTGTGGCTCCCCTAAGATAAAGCCCTCTCGACTGACTGACCAACCTGACAGCGCGCCAAAAAAATAGAAAATAAAATACACACATACACACCTTGACCGGGGTCGAACCATAAGAAAATTTCATTATTTTTCGTGAAGGCAAAATATAGAAGAAATATTTTCAAATCTTATTCATTCGAGTTCTGATTAATGTAGGACCAATTGATTTTAGATACAGGACAATTAAGACTATTATATTCCAAAAGGATTTTCTTGTAAGTAGTTCTGAACTAGAGTTATGACCTATCAAAGTTGGAGGTCAAAACCAAAATTTAGTTTTATATAATTTAAAGCCCATCTCGAGTTCTAATGAATATAGACGCAAGTATTTAATACCGTTAGATAGAGGACAATTAGGGCTACCATGCCCTGAAAGGATTTCCTCGTCATCATAATTAAACTGAAGTTATTCCAATCCAAAATTTTGGTGATAGGCGATAACCACGTACTTTCATTGATAATTTCTATGTATTAATAGGTGCTTATAGAAGATTTAAATGGGATACCTTTTGTAAATGGTAATTAAGCGATGTCCCCTACAAGGGGGCTTCAGGTTTTTTAGGCGTATATATATGGTGTCAGTGGTGCGGGTATTCTGTCGGTCGGTCGGGGGGGGGGTGCGGGAGCTAGGGGGGCTTCTATATATATAGGTATGGCATAGCGTTATCGCTTTGCTTCCAAACAACAGACTGCTGTCCAAGATAAGTCCACTCTCTCCTTTGACCAGTATACCCTGTAACAGTCCCTCGGACCCCGACGTCCAAGCTAAAAAAAACGCACGTATTACGAAGGGTGAAAGGGGGAGAATCACTATCAGTAACCAACAGACTTCTGGTTGTAAAACTCCATCAAACAAAAACGGAGACGGGGGTTGGGGGGCAGTTCCCCCTCGTTCGCTTGTTGCGTCCGGGATTTTTTTAAGTGATAACACTACGGACCTTCTTTTTTCTCTCGCTTTAACCGCCTAGAATCAAAAATCGTAGATGAAATAGTTGAGAATGACCCC